>CAJPVJ010002323.1:0-13413 GCA_905397405.1 Oppiella nova
AAGCGGTGGTCATCGCACTGACTGACAGCACACACACACATACCTCTTGAGTAAGTAATGGCGGATAGAGAGCCGTTTGTCGGTCATCGGAAGGTAAGACCACGAAGTCGTTGCCGGAGTCGGGGCTTCCGGTGCCGGCCGTGTTGGGGGCGGCGGTGGTGGCGCCCGATGAGTTGGTCTGCTTTTTGCTGCGACCGAACACATTGCCCAAGAAGTTGTCCAACATTTGTGCCGATCGGGTGGTTGTTGTTGGTGTCAATTGGTTCCCGAAGTGATGTCTTGAGTGGTCGTATGAATTGTGGGCAAAAACACTGCAATCAAAGCAAACAAACCGATCGTCAGATTGTGTTTAGCCTTCACTCGCATTGAATGACATATGAATTGCGTTCACAACAGACAAACTCAATGGCATTCATCTCTCACCCAAACACCACTCAACGCATACACACATAACGCGACGATTTGAACGCACTTTTTGGTTCCCCTATTCCGTGTCCACTACAGCTGTAAACAAAAGTTAGCACTGAATTGAATACGCATTTCACACCATATGTGTAATCAACGCATAGACACCCCATGCGTCAGAAACGTAACGTTATATGTGTGTTGTGTACACATTGAGTGCCATCTATGGGCGCATACATTGAACTGAACTCCAAATTCAATGATTTGTTTGTGTTTTGAAAATTGAAATCTAATTTGAATTTCGTTTGCATTTCGTGTCTCCACTCGTATGACACGCTTTGGTCAACACTTCACCACAAATCAGACCATTGGGTCCGCTATTATCGTCTTCGGGTGACTATAAGACACGACACGTGATATATGTGGACAATGAGTGCGCTGAACGACTTCCGCGACCAGACTTTCGGTGATAACTCATACGACACGACGACGAGCGCGAAGATTAAGTCCGCGAAAGCCATAGACCGCAGGTTTACCGCCGAAGACGTGGTCGTGAAACAAGAGAAAGTGGACATCACTTCCGCGCCCACGAACGCCGGTCAGCCACCCGTCCCCTCAGTATTGCAAACTGTGAGTCCCGGTGCCCGACATGCGATCAATGTGTCCATTGTTTTGTGTCATTCAATGCCTATATATCCTATGGATTAGTGAATCACCACTTGATCCGTGTGTCACTTGTATAGTGTACTCATGAGTGTGCTATTCGTTGTAAAGCTTTTTCTATTAATATTCTCTCTCTCTCTCTCTCTCTCGTGAATATGAAATAATGTATGAATTGTATGTTTAGTTTCAATATCTGTATAATTGATTGCATTTCATTAGTACCTAATATGAGGTCAATGTTTAATTGTATTGAATTTCACTGAATAAGCATTTGTTAGTGAAATATGTTTACAAACGTCAGAATTACTTAATGTTAAAAAATGTTGAAATAAGTAATTTTCTAATAATACATGTGTTGACAATACACTGGTATTGAAATAGAGTCGACACTATTTATGCACATGTATTTACGGTTAGGGGTTAGTTATGGTCTAAATATATAATACGAGCAACTTTTACCAAGTTATAGGTTGTGGGACCTAATAGTGTGGCGAATATGCACTTCATTATCCCATTCAGTGCTCTACTCATAGTTTTCAATCACATTTAGCTTATGGCTTAAGATGCTTTTCATATCTAAATAGACTACAGTATTTGGTAAAATTTACATTTAATGGTCTCCCACTCCGTAGCCATATATAGCACTGTTATGTCGTTTTAGTTTAAATGGCTTTACATTTGAGGAAAAAGCAATTTAATTATTTATGAATACTATTACCGGTAATAGTATTGTTGAGATACTGATACTGTATTCATATGTGATATATAAATGTTTTATTCATTGAATATCGTATCATATACTGTACCTGGTAATATTGAAATAATAATAAACAACTTTTCGATTGGTGTGACATTTCTAATTAAAATTATACAAAGTATATTGAAATTATTTACTATATTTTAATGTTAGTAATTTGTAAGTAATACTGCTATACTGTAGTATCGGCACTTGTAGTATTGTATTCTTAATTTTAATTTTCAAACAATTTAAAAATCTTAAATTTCATATAAATAAACAAATATGGAATTTTTGATGAGATATTCGATCCATGCATAATTTGTACTTTTATCATCAAATTCTGTATATAATTTTGAAATTGTATTCTATCGGTGGTCTCTCTCTCTCTCTCTCTCAAAGTTTGTGTGAAAATTGAAACTTTAATAAATAAATAAATAAATAAAAGTCATGGGTTTAATTAGTGGACAGTAGGGTATTGCAGTCTCGGTGGAAAAAAATTTGACATACAATTAGAATCTTGAGTGAACACATAAAACATTAAACTATTTTTAAACTTTATACAATAATTGCATAAGTAAGTGAGCGATGTCCTTTCTAGTTAAACTATTAAATGTGTTACTACCGGTGAATAACACCCCAGTGGGACAGGTATCGTACCGTTACTTTATTTGCATACTTATAATATGGCCGATAATAATATAGCTATAGATGTAATATATAGATATTTATTACGATAGAAGTATTAGAAATGTCAATAATTGATCGGTGATTATGTAATTGCTATGAGTTTCGTAACAAATATACATGTATTGAGAGTTGATTTGTTTAGATGTGCTTTTGTAGCGATTCTTTCCGCGAATATGTGTTTTGTGCTCATTGTAAAGGATTTCACTTTAATTTCTATTCATTCATAAATTGAGTTTAAAATGTGTTTTTTTATCGCAAAGAATTGAGACACGATTCTTGAGAAATGCATTATTGATCAGTGAATACCGTATATAGTGAACTATATATAGGTTAATGAATGCATTATTTTTTTGTGTATTTTTGTCGCTTTTAATTCATAATACGATTATAACGTATGGCATATGTATTGACAGCTAATGCCTGTCAGCGAATTGCAAGAGTTGTGCGCAAAGAATGGTCTCAAGAATCCGGAATACCGTTTGACGCGTACGGAAGGCAACTCTCACTCACCCTTCTTCACCATTGAATGCCTTTTAAGTGGTAATTAGATTTGCCTTTTTATACCCATTTCACCGCTTTATAGGCATTTTACTGGCTTTTCATTAAACTGTTTGTCGGCTATTATTCTGAAGGTGTGGTTATAGGCGAAGGAATCGCCAAAACGAAGAAAGGGGCCAAACATAGCGCCGCCCAAAAGGGCTTGGAGTTCATCAAACAACAGTCACTGGAGGTGCGAACGGACATTAGCGCCGACTTCACCCAATTACGGATCATTGAGTCCGACAAATGGTACGAATCTATATCAGTGATTGACACACGCGGTCGGTGTGCGCGTGTTGTGGGCCATGGGTTTATGTCTGTGCGTGTATTACAGCGACTCCGGCATCGATTCGGGCGCCTCGACGGCCGACAAATCCGAAGTGCAAAAGACTTTCGACGGGTCGGACGGCTCGCGACTGACGGCGCAGTCGAACGCTGTCAGCGTTTTGCAGGAGTTCTGCGCGAAGAACGGCTTCCAGACGCCGGTCTACTCGGAGCTGAAGAGGGACGGCGCCTGTCATGAACCCGTCTTCTGGATCAAGTGTCAGATAGTGTTCGGTTCAGAACCCATTGTCGGCAACGCTTCCGGCAAAACGAAACAGTCGGCCAAACGGGCCTCGGCTGAGGAGGTGCTCAAAATGCTGCAGCAGAGAGAGTACCCACTGTTTCCGGTGAACACCGTTCAGAAAAAGGTATTTCCCCTCAAATGTTAACATTTTTTTCGTACGAATTGTCGTTTTCATTGATTGATCGTATGATTTGTATAAATGGCTAGAAATCGAGACACAATTCGCAACAAATACTGGACCCGAATGTGGAGGAGAAGAAGGAGACCAAAGAGTACGTGGAGTTCATCGAAGAGCTCCAGTGCCACGACCTGACGGCCCTATTCGAGGCCACCGACAAAGACTACTGTCTGCGACTCAATCTGATCGCCGAGAAGTTGAATTGTTTCGCCAATTACTTGACGCTAACGGAGAGCAACTCGAAGACCAATACGTGGAAGTGTTTGGTGCAACTCAAGAGGAATACGGCGCTCACTAAGAGGTTACCGGTGTTTGTCTCGTGGGGTAACAGCACTGTCAACGCGGACGAGGCCATGCAAAAGGCCGCCCAAAGGGCTATCATTATGGTGAAAGTGCTTAAGATGTAGACGCGGTTGTGTATGTGTGTGTTGTATTGGTGGTGACCCCCTCCTTAATGACAGCTATTATATATTCTATACGTATTTTGTATTTATTTTATTTATCGTTTTTATCCAAATTATTGTGACTTGTGTCATTTGCGGTCATTTGTTTTGTACTTACAGTATATTAAAGTTTTTACGTAATGTGAACTTTTAACTTTCAAAATTTTTGAATTCTCTATTTATGTGTTTTCATTGCTATTTAGACTCACTTTTTTCAATCATTCAATTTTCCCCAATTTGTCTAATTATGATTATACGGTATATTCACAATATTTTGACGCTAATTATTAATTGGTATTTAACAATCAGACTACTCTCATATAGTTTTTATTTATTTAAATTTGATTTTTTGGTTTTGATTTGTTTGTTATATTTATAATTAAGTTTTTTTTGTGTGATTGTATTTCATAATTATGTTAACTTTATTATTACCGTATATCATACAATATGTGAGTCAATATATCGGTTAATTGGTTTTAAATATATCAATATTTATATGGTATTAAGTTTTTTAGTGCTTTTGAGTAATGATTAAAAATCTATAAAACTTATAATAACAGTTATGGTTGAATACACTTTGAATCTTTAATTAAAATACCGTACAATAAAAATGCTTAAAATATAATTCAAGTCAATTATCCGATATACTTGCTCACATTAAATATATGTTGTGTATATAATTTACTGTATACTATAGAATCTATAGTATAGATATTTCCCAGTCCTCTGTTGATAGTGAACTGTCAGCATACAGGTGCTCCCCTATTCTGTATAATAGTCCCACCATTAGTCGCTTGAATACAGGTAATATATCTTTGGAAACAATTCTTTGGCTAATTATATGTATATAAATATTATTAATGAATTATTAATCAATAATTGCGAGAATTGAGTGTATTTACATACTTAACAAAAGTACTCTATACTTTGAGTTATATGCTATTCTTGTTATAAGTCTAGAACAAACTGTACCTGTTGTTAATACATTTGGGAATTTCAAATACAATTTGATTTAAGGATACATATAATAAACAGTATATATATTTTTATATTAATAAATAACTTAAATACACTGATCAGTGATCACTTTGACAACAGAATTACAAGACTAAACTCTATGTGGGTTGGGGTCTAATCAAATTGTCTTTTGTCTATTATTTGATTTTTTGTTTGTTTTAATTTGTGAAATATATTTAATTATTAGTGTACTTATTTTTTGATAAATAAAAATTGATTCGTATATATATTAAAATTGTTTTTTGATTCATACATTTCATACAAATTGTAATAATAATAACGAGTTTCGGTGCAGAATCACTATAGGGTGCAATAGTCAGTATTATATTAATAGTTGAGTTATGTCATTACGAAAAGTTATATGTCATATGTGTGTGCTTTGTTTAGACATGAAAATAAAAATAGACAGTATGTCACGTATCTCATATTACATAAATAATTCTTAAATAACTTAAGAAATTAAATTTTGTTATCTGACATTTCCTAAGGGGTTGTCGTGTGTGTGTGCGTCTGTATCTTAAAAGGGATCTCTCGGCCAGACATACCATTGCTGCTGACAATTATAACATTACTGCATATACTGTACAATATTGACATGAGTTGTGGTCAAAATTGTGGCTAAAAATAGCATACAATAAGCGATTGGGAGAGAAGTTTTTTTTGTGTTACCATATTATACAGTAGTCTGACCTGCAATTCCAGCTGCACTACTGGTGCTCCACAATACTGGCAGTCGTATAGAGTGAAGGAATTTGTTCACAATTGACACACAAATTAGGATCACATTTACATTATACTCACTATATTTACTCTATTATGTTGTGACAAATTTTTCATTTATCATAAATATTAATGCGGTGTTTATATTAATTGCAATCAGATATTTAATTAATTAATTAATGCATAATTTATAATAAACTAATTTTAGTTATGATTTATTAGGATATTAATTACAAAATGTGCAATATACCTCAAAATTCTGGCATTGAATACAAAAAATACTATATTCTGTTGACTGAAGTTTTGCATTATAATAGATACTGAAAATTATTAGCCATTTGTATGACATTTGCTCTTTTAAATTTGGACTGCACTATAAGTATAGCATATTTTTAATGAAAGTAATTTAATAATAAAATTGTAAGAATAGATGATTGATTTGTTTAGTTTTTGGAAATCAAATAATAAGTTTTCAAATAATAAGTATTCATTAAAACGAATTGCATTAATAAAATGTAAATACATTTTAAAAGCTTAATGTGTAGTCCAAATTGAAAGGACAAACAAAATTCAATTTCAAAATATAATTAAGTGTTAATGAATTTATTGAAAAGTGTTACCTAGGCTTACAGTTCAAGACATTTAGGTAGTCAAATGTCGAGTTATATTATATATACAATTGACTTATATTATACTCTACTTAAGTGTATTGAAGTGCATTGAATAGAAAATCTAGAAAAACAGGTGAAAACATTTGCTAACAATTCATATTAAGCTCTAAAAGTGTTAGGCCTAAATCCCTGACAAATCCATTATAATTTAAGAGTTTAAATATGTGTTTCAATTTGCTTATAGTGTATGCACTGTAAGATTCTCAGGTAGTATTGTGTGGGGAACTGTATGGCTGAGTGTAAGTGAGTGACTGGAGTGACTGGAATTGTGTGTCAAAAAGCCTTATTATCTCTATTTAATCATAACTACTATGACTGACAGTGGAGTCCAGTTGGACCCCACACTCCATGGGAGAGAGTGGATGGAGTGGATGGATGGCCACTGAGATTAGCCATTCCCCAAATGTACTGTTAAGTGATTTTTAACACGTGTGGCTCTACAGTATCAGCCTATTAAGTGAATCCAATGTTGTGAATAACTGTGAAAATTTGATTATATTTTAGCTCAGAGTGTGGTCTTAGTCGGTAGTGAGCCATTATCCACAAGTAGACGAGGTCATGATGGTGAAAACCCTGATGTGATGAGTAGGTATCGGTATTTTACCATTAGTTTTGCTGTTTCATACGACGAGTTCATTTAATATTTGCAAAGTTTTCGATATATAACTGAATTAATATAATAATGAATTATTTGGTAATAATATTATATCTACTGATTTGCGTGTATTCGTGGAGTAGTGCTTCCGGTGCCTATATATTTGGATGGATGCTTCACAACCCCATTCCCGAAGACCTACAAATGGCTCAATTTAATGAGTCTTCACACACTGTGGCCCCACAGCCCCTGCAAGAGCTCGGTCAACACCTGTTCGATATGCCCGACCCCTTACCACTGAAGAGCACACGACATCATAAGCGCCGAAACGGTGGACACAGGCGTCGATCCAGCGGTGGACGCGGCGGCACCGGTCGCCCCTCTCGTGCCCCTAAGACTACCAGTACTACGAGTGAAGACATTAAAAATGGCAACAATTCGGGGGCCGATCGCCAAACGCGATCACATCAGCGACAAAACACATAGAAATCTATTTTTGCTCTTGTTTTGTAAATACTGTACAATATTTAAGATATTATTGAATTGTATGCCAATCGTGGAATTTCTATAATATTTGAAATATAATTTTTGTTTATATTAGGAATATATCTGTATAGGAAAATATTTCCTAGTTCCTAACTCCCATTTCACCTCAATCCAGACACCCAGACTCATTGTATAAATATTGAAGTATGTATTTTAATTAGTAATTAATATATATTTATTTTTATAAAATACTCTAAGAATATATTATAGTATTATAATTAGTATCTGGTAGTAATGCATTTAAAAATATGTTTAAATTTATTATAAATATAATTATTTATATAATTAGTAATTAATATATATTTATTTTTATAAAATACTCTAAGAATATATTATAGTATTATAATTAGTATCTGGTAGTAATGCATTTAAAAATATGTTTAAATTTATTATAAATATAATTATTTATTAAATTTTTGGAAAAATGTTGTAAAATAAAGTGAGTAATAAAAAATAAGAAATTCTGGGCTATATTCTTGTGTTTATATAAATATTCTTGTGTATCGCTATATACCGGTAGTTGAGTTGAAAATAGTACACAGAATATAGTGACGATTCACAGAATCCAGTGAACACATAGTGAATACTCTATATAATTGTGTGTCTATTTATAGCACATATTCTGAGCTCTCACTGCACTAGAGATTGAGTTCAGTAGAGTTCACATGGAAATGTCACTAGGTCATTCACAAATATCACACAAACACACACACACACACACACACACACACACACACACACACACACACACACACCAGCCATAGCCTACAACTGCCACAGTATTCATTGATTATTTTCATTGCTATTATAACTCGTATACTATTTTTCTCTCTCCCTTTCTCTCCACTACTACTGAACTTTTCATTCACTCATTTCGCCAGAAGTTTTAGCAGTTATTCTTGTTTTTTACGGAATATATTCTGCACTCAAATTCTGTATTAATTCACGCAAATAGTAAGCACTATTGGGTTCGCTTATTGTGTTGTATCGCAAATTCTTGTTTGCATTCAATAAATGCTTTTTTAAAATTTTTATATCTTATCAATAATTTTTGTTATTTTTAAAAGTGTTAAGTATGACAAAAACAAACTTATAATTCTCAGTATTTTAATTTATAATTGGGTTATTATTAACTATAAGTATTGAATTTAATTATTATTGAAAAATTTTGTATAACTCTATTAAATAGTGTTTTTGTACAATTTCACTTGAAAAATAGTGCTTAGATTTTGAAAAACAAATTAATTTACGCCTAAAAAAGTCATATAAAAAGATTTTTATATTTAAAAATACATTTTTCATTCATATTTTATAAGTGTTAATTCAATAATATTTTTCACTTTAAGTTTTAATGAACACACGCTTTGAAAAATAGAAATGCGTTAATAAATAGCACTCTATTGTCGAAAACAAGCGCTTAATTCCTACTTAAAAATCACAGAATATTCGTCTATATTCTTGGATTCTTTGACGCAATCCGTGGCCTATTAAACGTCAAAATTATAATTTTGTTTACTATTACTCAATACAGAAACTGGACGTTCATAGCATTTTGTTTTTCACATCCATTTCCATAACGCTTTTATTATTATTGTTTTTTAATCCTTTGACATATAGAGGGTGGCTAATACATAAAGAATCCGAATAAGTTTTATTTTTCACTTACTTTTTAACAAAAAATTATTGCTTTAACTAAAAGCTTTCCACATTTAGTAAATTATTATATACCTATTTTGGTTCAATTCCTAGAAATTCATATTTTGAATAAAAATTATTAATTTACAAAATTTTGAATTCTTCAAGTAAGAATTTATATAAATTCAAGTAGATTAAGTAACAAATTAAACAGATAATAAACGTATGATTCAATTATTTGATTAAAAGTTTTCATCCTATGATTGAATCGATTGCTTAATAAAATTGAATAAAAATCAAGTCAACAGATGATGTGATGAAATATATTGTGTTGATCGCCGAGATTGTGGCACTTATGTTCATATACAGTAGTGTAGTGATTGATCCTAATTTAAGCTATAATTTGCGACTCAAATTGTAATTTAATTTGAAATAACTTTAAAGTTACTTAAGTTTTTTTTAAATCAATTGTCCTTATAGTGCTGGAATCGAAAGCTATCATAATTATAATTATAATCAATAATGTTTTGTCTGTGACGTGCATATCGAGTGGGAAATGTGATTCATTCGTCCAATTAATTTCATATTTCTGTTTCATAATAGGTTTGGTAATCAATTGGTAATCGTAAACATGAGGTTTGAATTTATGAGACAAATAAACATTTCTATTAATATGCAGTAAACAATTAGAATAAATATTATTTATGATAAGCACCTGACTGTTAGCTAACTCAGATTTGCTATTGTACGGTAGTCTTAGCTTATAAGACAGAGTCTAAGTAAGCAATATTTACATATACAGTACTTTTATGGTCAACAGTATTGGAATTATTTTCAAGCAATGTTTAATTTCGATTTGCTTTACAAGTATTAAATTACTTGAATGAATCTTAAAATTTAATCAACAACAATGAAATCGGTATTATTTGTCAGACCTTTATATTGAAATTCTTTTGAAAAGTTCTTATTGTATAGCAATTCTGTGTTCATTGTTATATACCTTAAGAACTTTTTTCAACTACAGTTTCAAAACAACAACAACTGAATTGAATGCACAGAATGTGAGATTTTGCATTCAGATATACGACACTTAATTTAAAACTAAATTTCTCAACAACTTTTTGTGTAATTTTGTTTAAATTATAAGAGATCCTGCTTGAAGTTTGTGTTTAAATTATAATCAAGTCTCAATTACTTATTCGGTTGAAATTATATTAGAATATTCTATTTTGAAATTAATATTTACATTATTTGGTTTAAACATTTTAATTAAAAATTTTATAATCTAATATCCAAGTAACCATATATGAATATGCCAAAATTAATACAGAGTACACTGTGCTTGGTGAATAATATGTTTTGATTAAACTATTATTTCCGAGAAATCAAACAGTAAATATGATATTTGAAATTATAATAATGTTAAAAATAAAATAAAATAATCTTTTATATTAAATAACCTTTGATTGCAAAAGCAACATAATGTTGCTTAAATCTAGAATCCAATGCTAGAATACTTGATAACAAAAAACATTTTTTAAATTAAAATTGTAAAAAATAGATGAAATTATTGCAAAAAATGATCCGATTTTGCATTAACCAGCATTTAATAAGTTAATAGATTCGGATTAAATGTATTTAATCAATATTAAGCTCTACTTTTGCAAGAGTAATATTTTAAATCTGATAAATTTCATTATTCTTTCTCTCTCTCTCTCTCTCTCTCTCACACACACTCTCTCTCTCTCTCTCACTCTCTCTCTCTCACTCACTCTCTCTCTCTCTCACACACACTCGCATTATATTCTGCATCATTTAATACTGAGAATATTCTATATATAGAACACAGGATTCTATAGACACACAATCGCATCACGAATAATCTATATATATATATATACAGTATAGTAGTCTTATTACATGCAGTTTTGTAAAAAGCAATTCTTGTGCTTTGATTTCTAATTTAAAACTAATTTCAAGTTTCTATTTATTGATTGCATTATTAATGCAAAACATTAATATGAGAGATGTCCTAAAAATGTGATCCAATCAGTCCAACAGTTATACAAATATAGATAAATTTATATAAATAGAAATTTATATTAATAAGAATTATAGTCTCTCTCTCTCTCTCTCTCTCTCTCTCTTTCTCTTTCTCTCTCTCCCCGCTATTGTTTCGATATATCTTTTCAATTAATTATTAATTTTGAAAATAAGAGCTAAATATAACTCAGAATAACCCAAATATAGTGGACAACAAGTGTTTTGCATTAACGCAAAATTGTTTTCTAGTAAATGAACGCATAGAACAAAGCGGTGAACAGTGCATAGCATATAGTGAATTAACTTATGTAAAGTGTACAGTACTGTCACACAAGGAAAGGGTGTTTTTGTACATAACAGCCCTGTAATTACAAGTGTAAGTGATGTGTGCATTGCTTATCTGCCTCTTCCATACCATTTCCATTGATGTGCGGGTGCTGTAAGTCATTAGCCATCGATGGTATAGTGTACTTATAATTTAGAGACTAACTAGTTCTCTGAACTTGCTACAACTTTATAGTGAACACCAAAATTCATCAATGAAAAATATATTCTCAGTGTTTTTTTCAGTGCATGTATTTAATTAAATTATTTTTTTTGAAGAATAATTACTGTATGAATAAAATTCTTAATAAATTCTTGTAACCAAAAGGTATAATATAGTGTTTTATGTTAAGTCCAATGAAAAGCATGCAATGAATAGACAATTGAATGATAAAAGTGAACGACAATAGAGTTATATGCGGTATATATATGTGAACACAAGTAGACAATAGTATTTGGCGTATGGAGAGTGAGATGATGGGGATGGGAGATGTGGATGGATGTGGAGCACAGCAGTTAGCCATAGCTGCGAATGGGCACAGGGATGGTGACAGGGATAGGGGGACGGGGATGGCTGATGTGTACGTAATTGCTGAGCTGCCAACTCATCAGTGTGTGGTGTGTATGGGGAAAGGCATGCGTGGTGTGGTGTTGTGTTCACGTTTGGTCGCAAACTTGTGTGTTGTATGTGCGGCCCATTACGTACTGTACGGTGCGTTTAGGGCAATGGTATGGCATTCACACTCGCACTGCACACTCACTGCCAGTTGTACTGCCAGTGACTGACTGTAACCGAGAGAGGGATAGCAGTAGTGGTGCTGAGAGTGCTGTGGAGAGCGTCTAATACATGGCATTCACTCACATGTTTCGGCAAACAGTTTACTTTTTGTATCATTTTCTCGCCCTTCCCTTCACACGACTGTCCCGTACGCGCACTCATCAACACATGATCGCTGGGATCACCATTGGCTGTCCGACCACTTTGTTAGCATAGTTTGCAAAGCAGACCCGAGTTTAGCGGTCGACCCAAACTACTATTGGTGTGCAAATCGCAAGTAATAGTGATTGTGTTACATATACCTAATGGTGTGATATATACGGTATATATACTCGCATTCAATATACAGTATATTTCAATACAGTGTGCATTGCTATTGTGTTTATAACACTAAACCCAATGTAAAGCCTATGAGAAACTACTCGCAGACCCACTAATGCTATACCAGTACCACAAGAGGCACTCGACTATCATCTAATAGATTATATCATTTATCATATATGAGTGGGTGAGTAGCCTTTCCCTACCAGGCTATGCCTCCTTTTCTCCCTCTCTCTCTCCCTCTCACTTATACCCGGCTAAGCGGGTCGACCCGACCGGCTCCTACTGCTTAGCCCTACCATTCATTTGTGTGAATCACTGTCTCATGAAATGCAAACCCTATGACCGCAGCGGCGATAGTATGGAGGGCTCGGAGGACGTGAATGTGGCCGGGGATCAGTTGGCACAGATGTCTGTGGACCAGAAAAAGGAGTCGCGATCGGGTGGTGGACACCAACGCAACCACAGGACGCCCTCCTCTTCGCACAGAAGCGCATCCAATATCTCAGGGAACGTCTCATCGCCGCAAAGACCGCCCGA
>CAJPVJ010002324.1:0-13412 GCA_905397405.1 Oppiella nova
TCAGACACAAAGATCACTCAAAACCAACCATCGAGTGAGAGAGTGGTCAACGAAAAAGAGAACCTTTCAGTTGAATCATCAAAATATGGATCAAATAAAAGTGACGTGTCTTTAGATAAACAAGAATCTGATGAATCAGTTGTTGACAGAAGTGGTGAAACAGAACCTAAAGTACAGAAACCTGTAATAAAAGGACGAAAAATATTACGGAAAGCCGACAGAAATAGAGAAGAGAGGGCTCACGAAGAACCAGATGTTTGTGAGGATAAAGAGGTGGAAGTGTTGAACAAATTGTCTGAATTAGAGATATCATCGGTTGAGGAGAAAGCTATCCAATCAAGTGATTCACTAATAAGTGAAATGATTGAAAGTGATGTTAAATCAGAAGAACCCAAATCTGAAGAAACAGCTGTTGAAGGAAGTGATGAAAAGGAGTGTAGAGTAGAGAAGACTGTAATAAAAGGACGAAAACTAATACGAAAAGTGGATAGAAGTAGAGTTGAGACGACTCCCGAAGAATCTAATGTTTTCGACGAAAAGAAAACAGAAGTGTTGAGCAAATTGTCTGAATGTGAAGTATCGTCGGCTGAGGAGAAAGTGATTGAATCAAGTGATTCACCGATGAGTGCGACCATTAAAAGTGACCTCAAATGCTCGGAACCACAGTCTGATGCAACTACTGGTGAAGGAAGTGATGCCTCGGAGACAAAAGATAACAAAAATATAATAAAAGGACGAAAATTAATACGAAAAGCGGATAGACTTAGGGAACAGACGACTCACGAAGAATCTGAAGTTTCTGAGGAAAAGAAAGCAGAAGTGTTGAGCAAATTATCTGAAGTGAATCCGACCAACAAATGGAACAATTGGTTCAGTGATATCAAGTCGGCCGCAATGACAGCCACGTCAACGACTGTTAACCACATGAGCAACGCTTCCAATAAGTGGTCGTTTGATACAAAGTCGTTGCTGTCGGGCGCTGTCACCATCACATCAACTGTCGGTATGTGTTGTGTCTGTCATTTGTTTGACATACTTATGAAGCTATGATTGTTTAGGGACTGGACTCAACTCAATCGTTGATAATGTGAGTTCAGTGGTGGACACAGCCATAGGTGTGCCCCCACCCGAACAAATGGCTGCTCTCGTCACTCAAGACATGGACTCCGAGACAAATACTAGACTCGGAGGCCCTTCACAACAACCAAATGAAGTGACAAATGAGTCTTCCAGTGAATCGAGTTTTAGGTCATTATTCGACTCATTCAGTGGTAAGAAAACAACAGGTGCTGTAATCCCTAACATAAGTGATTTTGATAAACGAAAATAATAGGGAATCGAAATTTTATTCAAACACTTCAATGTTATTCAAATGGTTTTATAAGATTTAAGACAATTATTTAAAAATGTTAATTCTATCTCAAACTTAATAGGATTTCTAATGATATCCATTTCATTCATATAATCCATAATTTATATTTCAAAATATTTTGTTATTGAATAATTTATTTTAAAAATCTAAATAAATTTGAAATTCAGTCCAATTTGTTTTGATTGATTTGTTGAACTCTAATATCGATTTGTCTGAATTGGAACTTCCATTCGGGATCAAAGAGGAACTGTCTTTGATCGAAGCGATTGTCATCCGGAGAATAGGTCTCCGAATGTAATGCTGGCGTTAATACTGTTTGTTTGTGTCGATTATTTGCATATAATGTGAAAAATCGTTTGACTTTTGCTGCGATCACTTCCGGAGATGTGGTTTGACTCAAGTCTTTGATGACGGAACTGATGTGATGGCAATGCCTCTCCTCCCATAGTTTACAGAACATGCCGTATGGACCGTAAGCACCGAATTGGCCTCTCCTTAGTTTCCCGAAAACACTCAATTCATCGTAAGTGAGACCCAAGTCATCCTCATCCTTCTGGTCTTCGCCGGTGAGCTCTGCGCTGGGAATCGCGTCCACTATTCTATTGATGGCATTATTAGTGTCGGGAATAAAGTCTTTGCAAAAACGCATAAAATTTTTCAAATCATTTTTGCTGATGGAACCGATGGGGTTGAGGTCGGCCGAAGAGCAGTCATATTTGGTGAGATACCCGACCAGAGCCTCGTCTACATTACCGGTGGCCAACACGAGTCGTTTGCCTTCACTCATATAGTAAGTCAAAACCATTCTGAGTCTCGCCTGAAGATTCTGCTTCTGCAGAGTCACTACATTCTCGTCAACTGAAGTCTCCGTCGGAACCGAACTCCCAATTAATTTGAAGATATCATCAAAATTGTGAGCGAAGAAGCGACAGTTCACACTCTGGGCTAAACTCTTGGCCCTATCATAGCTGTCTTGACCCGAATATCTTGTGGACAAATAAACGCATTTCAGGAGTTTATTGCAAATATCTTTCGGTGAATGAATTTTATCGATTACATCGGGATCTTTGAATACAATCTTCAAATAATCTATAATTTGTGTGTTTTTAAGAGTGATTTGTTGGTGAAGTAAAGTACAGAGAGAATAGACAAGACATACAACAGAACTCGAGTCTAAGCCCCCACTGAGGGGCACAATAAAGCCCTCGAGACCTCGTTTGATGCAACGCCTCAAGTAATCCCAGAGCCATAGGGAACAGTAGACCATTATTTCTTGCTCGGGCCTCAGATTCAAGTGATTCATAGAAATGGGTTTTTGCACAGTGTTTGATGTCCTCAATATATTAAATCCATTTATATTAATGGTAATGATTTGCTGTATATTTAAGTCAAGACTATTATAATTATTTCCTTTTGAAGCGTCAAAAATCAAATTATTTCCCATTATTTTGTGGGTTTGAGTTTTGATGTTATTCTGGAGCCTGTATTGCGTGACATCGTTGGGATCGATATATGCGATCGCAGTCTGGATCTCATTAAACATCGTTTCCCTATCACTAGTCATAGTCAGGAGGTCTCCATTCATGACGACAACACTCCGGCCATAGAAACAGAGGCGTCCGCCGCCGTCACAACCAATTTGGTTGGCGAAGGCATAGACTCCGCCCGACTTGAAGGTTGCGCTCTTCATTAGATCCAAAACTCGACAAAGTTTACGGATCTCCCAATAAGAGGCTGAACTGTTTAGTATCAAATGACAGCCCCTTTTGCCGTAAAGGCTTATATGTTGTGCGTCTGAATGCCATAACTCTTCGCAGATTTCAAACCCTATTCTGAATGTAGAGGCGCTGACCATAGAGTGGGTCGAGTCTAGTGTTAACTCTAAGACTGCTTTATCTCCGAACGGAGCTCTTGTTTGGCCGTTGACTGCAGTAATCAGCGGCGGTAATGAATACCAGGCCATTAAGCCCTGGGAGCCGTCATCCCAAGCTGTAAACCATCGACTTTCCCTGTAGTTGCCATTCAATGCTAATCTTGTTTTCGGACGAATTAAAACAATTTGGGAGTTAAGCAGAAGAATACGACAGTTATAGAGAGCGGAGTCCTTCAGAACTGGCATTCCTTTCAATGCAATCAATTATAAGTCAATGAAGCGTTCATTCAGTCATTATTCAAAGATATAGTACCAATATCTATGAGAATATCCTTAAAGTCCTGTTCAATGATTTGTGCCAATACTTGCCACGAGTGATAAGTGGTGTCCATTTCATAGAAGGCATCCTCACAGCCATAACCAGTGATTTCGAGCTCAGGTCCCACTCGTATGGAAGCGCCCAAATCGATGGCCTCTTTGATACTTTGGATAATTCTCTTTGAATTTCCGTCAAAATCAAGTGATAACTGATTGAGAGAACAAACGGCAACTCCGATCCGAGACATCATTTTCCAGAACTTATTGTTGTTTTAGTGAATGAATGAAAAGTTTAAATAGTATTCAATTTGAAGAGACATTAAACTACTTATGACTCAATACGTCATACATTCGGACTTTTTATCATCATTTTATCTAAACTTAAGCCACAAAACAAACTAATTATCTATTATTTGAAGTGTGAACTTATTATTATTTTGATTTTGTATTTAATTTGTAATTTAGTTATCTTCTAATGAGTTATAAAAAGAGGCAATGAATAGAAGGCATGGATGGCAGCAATGGTTGTATGCATTCTCTAAACTCTAAACTTTATAAGAAGTTCTTAAGTTTGGAGTATTTTCTTAAATCTCTTAACAAGTTTTCTGGTCATAAGTAGTGATACAATCAAAAACAATTAACAGATATATCTGATTTGTGTAAAAAAGAGATAAAGTAATTTAGACTATGAACATGTGAATTACTCCAGATTATTGAAGTGCATATTGGATATACATTGGGATATTTGCTATGAATTTATCAAAATTGTATGAAATATTTAAATTATCGATAAACTACACAAAAATAAATTAAATTAACATTTAGTAAATAAGAAAGTAAATATTAAGTACATTTAATCAAAATAAATAAGAATGTTCCAATTTAAAACTATAACCTTGGTCATTGGAATATAGCCTATTTTTATGTAATTTATAAACAAATATTTACTTTTACTGCTTATCTAATGATAGTTTAATAACAATAAGATTAATTATCAAATCTAATTATCATAATATAAAAATTTAATAAATAATCAAAATAATTACCAGGTTCAGAATACAAATAAAACTGAATTTCAAGAGTCAGCCACTGATTGGGAACACAAACACTATTAATATAATTGTAATACTGATGTTATGTAATCATATTAAGCAATGGTGCATAACTTATGAAAACTTATTTTAAATACTAATGTGATTGGGAAATAATAGTTGAACTTTAATCTTTAATTGTGCTTGAAAATAGTAACCTGGTAAGTATTGTATCCAGGATGTGATGCCAATTGCAGCTCATTTCACAACAGAGAGCCGTGTATTGAGTGATTGCATTGAGTGATGAGCACTCGTGAGCACTGACTGTGTGTTTGCCGTAATTAGTGTTACTGTGTGTTGACATGCATTCAAGTGGTGAATGAAATGTCAAAACAATTAAATTGTTTGTAAATATAGTAAAGAGTGAAAGAAATATGAGTTAATAGTAATGATATTAAGACTAATTGTTATATAAATGAAATGTTATGTAAATTAATGCTATGGATAGTCATCATAGACTTGGAGGCAGCCATAGGGTGGACGCAGCACCTCCTCCACCACCAGCAGCCCTGTGCTCACGTCCCACCATCACCTCATCAGGTCTCACATCCACTCACTTTCTATGCATTTATGTGTCCATTCATGGCATCAATGGTCTGTGTGTTGATCCACAACTCACACCACTTCTTAGTCCATAACCCAGTCGTGTCTCATCTGAGAACCATTGATGGAGTAATGAGTTGCCATTTGAATGTGTCTTATATTTGAAGGTAAATCACATCCATTTGGAGGACAGGCATACAATCCATAAGCGAAGTGCGGACCAACCCTTACGGATCAAAGTCTTCTATGATTCCAGTGTTAAGAGAATTCCTATCGAGAAGTTTCAGATAATTAATGTAAGACTCGATGATTATAATGGTGTGAATGGTATGACTGATGAGTTTGTGTCCTCCAGAACACAGTTCTACCTCAAGCTCTCAATTACTGGCAAAAGGCTCTTCACGTCAAACCACTTCACGTTCCCATTCGTCTCAATCGGTACTCAAACCAATGGTTTAGTTAATGACAATCACTTAATCGTATTGTGTTTTGTGTGTCAATGACAGCAAATGTCCGAACAATCAGGCCTTCTTCCCCAGCTCTGATCCGCCGCATCAGTATTGTGTGGAAAAGTGCGAGAATATCACCACTTGTGGCGAAGTGATTGTTCCCGAAGACCACTTAGAGGTTTGATCTCACAAACGGTTTAATGTTTTGAACTAAAAGTGATCATTTATTGCTATTATAACAGATATGTCGTGTCTGTGATGTGAACGGAAGGAACTGTCAGTTATATAAGTCATACAATTGGACACAAGTGGGGAATGGTATACAAGACGCGGATTTTGTGTTCTATGTGTCGGCGATGCAAACGGAGCGCTGCAATAAAGGCCATACCGTCGCCTATGCGGCCCACTGTCAACAAGAGGCAGCACTCGACCGGTATGTCCAGTGCCTCTAATAGCTCTTCCACTAACGACCAGTGCCTTACAGTCCGATTGCAGGTCACGCCAACTTGTGTCCCAATTCCATATCAACGAAACCACAAGATTTGGAGACTTTGTTGTCGACAGTCAAACATGAGATCCTTCACGCGCTCGGCTTTTCTGTTTCTCTTTACGCCTATTTTCGCGACAAAAACGGCGATCCCCTCAGCTCTCGAGGAAGGAATGGCAAACCAATTATTAGTCGTCACCTAAAGGCTCCGCAATGGAGTGATAATATAATTAGACAAATAGATAGATACGACTGGAAAGTACGAAACGGTTCAGTCAGACGTACTGTTCATATGATAGTCACTCCGAATGTTGTGGTCAGACATTTAGATCTTTTAATTGATTGATTAAAGACTTTTGAATAACTCAAATAATATTGTGCCAAACATTTTAGAAAGAGGTTCGGAGACATTTTAATTGTTCAGAACTGGAAGGGGCGGAACTGGAGGATCAGGGAGAGGATGGCACACATCTGACACATTGGGAAAAGAGAGTGTTTGAAGTAAATTACACTTTAGTACAGAATAGAGTTTTGTAACTAATGAAATGAATGGATCCATAGAACGAAGCCATGACTGGAACTCATACCCAAAATCCTGTCTATTCACGGATTACTTTAGCTCTTATGGAAGACACCGGGTATTGATTTAGAGCTCATTAGCTTTGATTGTAAACTGTTGTGTGTTTGTCCCTAAGCTGGTATACCCCGAACTACGAATTGGCTCAACCGCTTGATTGGGGCAAAAACCTCGGCTGCGATTTTGCACAAAAGAGTTGCAAACATTGGATCGATTGGAGGCGTTCCAGAGGAGAGAGCATTCATCCATTTTGTGATAAAGTCAAAAGAGATCCGTTGGAAACGGAATGCACGGACAGTAGGGATGCGGTGGCGCTTTGCAATCTCATGGAATATACATCTGATTTATTACCCAAATTCCAAAACTTCGATTACATCCCGAGCGTCAAGAACTGGAACGACACGGCCAGGTATGGCGGGTCAGTCAATTTGGCCGACTTTTGTCCATACATTCAGGAGTTTACGTGGAAACTGAATGATGTGGTCGTCCGCGGATCCAAATGTCAATACGAAGACAATAATCCGATTCCGGAGAAGAATTTCGCGCTCGAATATTACGGCTCAGACTCCAAGTGCTTCAACCATAACAATCAGATGTGGGAAGAGAGGACATGTACTCAAGTGCGTCAATGGCAGCACTGGGGAAGTGGTTGTTATAAAGTAAGCCCTACGCCATACACTAGCGTTAGTTAATTACCGTCAATACAATTGAATTGAATTTCAGTTCCGATGTAACGACGGGTTATTACATTTGGAAATACGAAACCAAAGCTATACCTGTTATTATGCCAATCAAGAACTCAAAGTACAACTCTATGCACACGATTGGTTACACATAGGTTTCTATGAAAACCCATTTTATTGTTCATTCAGATTCCTATAAAGTTTCATTTGATTTCATATGATATAGGAACGGTAGTCTGTCCGCCATGTAGTCAAATATGTGAGGTAAGGGTTTGTCATTCAACACATTGCCAACAGTGTGTCAATGAATGCTTGTTTGCCAACAGGACTGTAAGCCAGAGCTCACCTCAAATGAGATTCGGACGACAGACAGGCATAAGATATCATATAAGAAGCATTTCCTCAAGTGTTACGGTCACCCGAATACGCCAAACGCCTTATCTGTGATTTGTATCATTATTATAAACACTTTACTCCGTTATCTCAATCAAAGCTGACCAACCATTTGATTAATTTTGAGTTCATATCAAATATTAGGAATAATTTAAATAATTTGTTGATTCCATTGTTTGTAATCAAAACAAGATTTTAATACCGGTTTTATTGCACTTCAAATGATTACGTTTTGAGTTTTGATTACTTTGAAAATCCTATTATATAAAAGTGATATTTTTTATTTAAATTTTACTTAAATTATACTTTATTTATAAAAATATCAAACATTATTCATATCTAATTTTTTATATAAATATATTTAGTTTCAATTGATATCTATATTAAAATGAGTTGAATATAAGACAATCAGAACATAGTACTGATCTTTCTTTGCTTCAATTTGGGCGCTGAGTCGGTGTCCGTATCGGTGCCGATGGCCAGATAGTCGGGTTCAGACATGTATTCGTCCTCGTCTTCGGAGATGTCTTCGAATTGACTTAAACTCAATTGATTAGAGTTCGGGTCCTTTATCTTGCAGACCCTCTCAGCCAAGTCTGTGAACGTCGTGTGTCCGTCCATTTGAACGCCCGACAGGTTCTGCACTTTGGAGCGCTCCTTATGTAACAGTGAATGCAATGACTTCTGTTGTCCCAAACGCATGGCTGCGAACAGCACTTTGCCGTGATTTAAGCCGACGTCCATTATGTCGTCAAAACTGCCGAATTGCAGAGTCTTGTACTTATCGATTGGCGGCCGAATGTATGTGCAGTAATCGCTACCTTTCACCTCTTCCAACAGCTTAACACAACTAACATAAGCCAAACGGGACTGGATTTCAGGCAGATTTGGCACTCGAACGGGCGCTGAGAAGGGGTTCCAGCGCTTCCACAACAACCACCAGCCGTTTAGGGTATCGCCATAATTGGTCATATCTGTCACGTCCTGTGAGCCCACATCGATGGCCAGAATGGTCTCCGCGCCCATCACGTCGCGCATCACATCCGCCGGCAAATTGTTTACATATCCGCCGTCCAGCAGAAGGTGACCATCGATTGGGTCACAAAGGGGTGGCAAATATCCAGACAATGACATACTTGAGCGCACATATCGCCAGAGCGAGCCGTGTCTATGAACTCGCGGACAACTACTCGTTATGTCAGTCGTGAGTGTGAAGTATGGGAGCCATAGATCTTCTATTTGTCTTTCATTGAACACTTCATATATGGATCGATTGAATGCATGTCCGGTGAACATAGCCGTCACGGGATATGTCAGGTCTAAGATCTGTCTCCAGTACGAAGTCATGCCATGAGACCAGGCGCGAGCTTTTTGGGTGAAAGTTGTGATATTGTTCTCTTGACACCAAAGCGCACCCATAAAAGCTCCGATACTCACACCTCCAACCATATCAATAGGAATT
The DNA here is from genome assembly GCA_905397405.1 of Oppiella nova. NCBI lineage: Eukaryota > Metazoa > Arthropoda > Arachnida > Sarcoptiformes > Oppiidae > Oppiella > Oppiella nova. The sequence continues at coordinate 9,249 of CAJPVJ010002324.1, forward strand.
CCAGCCTCAGTAATGGCTTTAATCATACCGACGTGTGCGGCCCCTCTGGCCCCTCCGCCGCCTAATACTAAGCCAATTGAGGTTCCGGTGAGAAAGCGAGCCAAACGTGATAAGTCTGAGTGAATGGATGGCGGGTTATTAAAGAGCGCTGCGTATACTTCTTTGGTCTTTGCCAGCGATCTCTTCGTAAACATTCTTTTAGGGCATCGGATGTGATGGTGTGATGAGCACCAGGACCTCATGTTAAGCCACAAAACCGTATTTTGTGGTTTCAGTGAATCGGGTTTATGTAGTAAAACCAATTCCTTCTGCGTTCTGACGGCCAGGTGTTCCAACTGTTTCTCAACGTTGCCGACCGATGGCTCCTGATCTGCCAGTGCTATCATTAATATACAGTCGGCCTGTCGTATACACCTCTGAGTCCACGTCGAGAAGTGATTGTCGCACTGATAGAGAACGATCCGGTGCTGATCCTCCTGCTGTCCTAACCACGAGCAGAGACGGTATTCCGACTGCTTCTCAAGAGCTGTCGGACCCAAAGACTTCCTCACAAACTCTGAAGTCAAATGAGAAACGGCTCCAATGGATGTCAATCCGTGGTATAACTCCATTGTGAACGCTTGAAGCGGCACATCATCTGTCACTGACAATAGGGCTACAGTCGTAAAGTTAGAGCCGGTCGGACGCCAACCCATTTCTGTGGCCGAAAATGTCTGAGCGCTCAACGTATGTGTTTGGCCGCGAATGTTGTGGTGAAGGTTTCCGAGCAATCGGTGGCCCAATAGGTGTATGAGTCGAGTGACAACCACTGGATATTTGATTTTGATAGCTTCCACTAACCCGTCGGGCAGTTTAGCCAATTCTGAATCCCTGACCGCCATGATTGTGGTCGAGCGCTGTGTATGAGTAATCACTTCTACCAGCCCTACAAGATCTCCCTTTCCGTATTCGCCCACAAATTCCTTTTTACCATTGGGTCGAGTGATCACTGACCGCAACCGTCCACTCAATACAATGTAAGTGCAGTCAGATTTATCTCCCTGTCTATAGATAGCACGACCCGACTCGTAGTGAATCCAATCCAATGCAAAATCTATTTGTCTAACAAATGGTGACAAACGTCTGACCACTGCGTGCGCCAAATGAAGCACAGACTTCGGATGTTCTGTCAGTATGTCGTAAATGTTGTCTTTCGTAATGACTCCCACTTTACAGGACTGACGCGTTTTGATAGTAAAGAGTGAGGGCTCGCCTGTTATGACAGACAGTGCGCCCACTATTTCTCCCGGATATACCACGTAAAGGTTGTTCTCCTGGTCCTTATCAATCGACTTTTGTGTCACTATTATAGATCCGGACAACACGTAAAACAGATTATTTTCTTCGTGTGTATCTTCACTCGTCAGACAAACACCGGAATTGTATTCCTTAACAATGAGTTTCCTTTTGACGAGTTCTTCGTCTTCTATATTCAAGTGATGCAGAAGTCCTTCGACAGCAATATTAAAGATCTCGTCGTCAGATAAGCCCTGAATCTGGATTTGTGTCTCATTCAGAACCAAAGAGGTTCGGCGCTTCTTCCTTTGGTTCTCTGGCGGACCGAAGTATGTGTTCAATGACTTCTGTCTTCGCGGGGATTCTAAGTCTGATCTCTTTCTTTCTGTTGGATTTTGGTCACAAAGAGTGGACTCTTCTAAGTGTTGCTCCGGTTCTGAGTTCTGTTCGCTATTAGCCATGTCTTTCAGCATTTGCTTCAGATCTAAAGATTCAGTTCCTGAATACGAGTGCGAATGTTGGCGACTATAAGCTAAGAGACTTGTGGGACGAGTGGGGCTTGTTTTGAGAGGACTCGCACCCAAATTAGTTTGTAATGTCTGTACAGTAGAGCCTATGTTTGCCCTCTTGTTGATGGGACCGGGGTTCAGCAATTGAGTGGTGAGACCCAAGTAATGGTGTAAAGCAGTGAATGTGACCCTTTGGAGGCGAACCATAATCACTTGCACCACACGAACCAATGATTCGGGATATTTCTCCAGCAATTGCTTGAAGAGAACCACTTGTAGTCTAATTATAACACTCTCTTCAATGGCTTTTGCAGACACCGTCTTAAAAGGCGCCAAATGTCCCGTCAAGACATCCATCACTGAAAGCATACTCGCAATCGATTCACCCACCGATACCTCTTTTAATATGAGATCATTGCCATCGGATTCAGTGATCGACACCTGGAGTCGACCCGTTTGCACAATAAATATACTGTCGTCTGGATCTCCGATTGAGAACAAGTGCTGTCCCTTCGGAACCGTTAAGAACTCAAGATTTTTACACAATTCCAGAAATAATGGTTTATCGAAGAATCCAAAGACACGAATACTTTTCAACATATATATCACTTCTGGAGGAAGTGGTTGTTCGCACTGATCGCCGATCTCCTCCTCCAAGAAGGCCTGCGAGGGTTCGCTCACTTGAAGAGTCAACGGCTGGTCTCTCTTTATACGAAGCAATCGTTTGGCAAACCGTAAGACAATCTGACGTTTTTTGCCCCGATATCGACCTGAGGTCAAGACAAACACATCAGTCAATCAAGACATGAGGACATGGATGACAGACCTGTTGCCTGGAGTGACGAGCGGACAGACCTCAACATCTTTCGGCCGTAAAACAAGACTTTATCTCTTTTGCGAAACCGTGGAAGTGTTGGATCCGGAAGAATTACTCGAGTCATTCGTCTCACTTTAGGCCTCAGCTTTCGGACCACATTTACGGCGAAGACTATTGCCATCAAAATGACCACAAATGTGAGTATCACTGATAATTGGTTACCAATTAGTTGATGGCTATTCATGTAAGACATGAAGATCTCGGAAACACTTTCCAACATTTCAGTCATTGTGTGACTAATGGTGGCACCAATTGGTGTGATATTGAGATAATATACGACACACTCAGAGGTTCACTGAAGAGTCCATCAATTGTCTGAAGCTTTGGTCAAACGTTTCAAATATCGTTAAGACGTGAACACAAACTCACAAATCATTGGCAATGCATTCAATGTAAACAAACTTACAGCCAATGAAACATCAATTATGTGAGCAATACGTGTGAATGCAATTGTCATCGCATTTCACAATACTTTCATTGCTTACTACAGTATTAATATAGCATTACGTAGATTTGACTCAATTATTACATGCTTGATTAACTGATCTGGTCAAATGTAATTGCCGTTCATTTTAGAAATAAAACTATTTTTAATGACAAGTAATGCTTTTGAAAACATACAGTAATGAAGTATACAAGACTTGTTTTGAGACACCAATAGATAAGATAAGCGATAGATTATTGAGTGTATAGTGAAGTACATGACTATAGTATTCATAAAATATATTGAATCCAAATTCTGGATTCATAAATATTCACATGGACATTTTACTTATGTTCAACTCATTACTATTATACTATTACTGTATATAATATTTATACTTTGAATAGCTTTATTCTGTAATAAAAAGTTTAGTGTCATAAAAGTTGGAGCAATTGATTTTCATTATCATGTAATCAACTCATACAGTATTAATAGTATAATTATAAGTTTTCTCCATATTTATTTAAAATATCATTTTAACGGGACATCCTTCTCATATGTATTGTATTTTACGATAAATGTTTATCTTGATAGGACTATATTTGATACTAGGTTGTATTGCATCTATTGTATTCCCATACAAAAGTAGAATTAGGAAGTAAGTAAGGTTACAGTAAGAGTCTTAACTTAACACAGTACAATACAGTACATTGTGCAAATAATAATATTTTTATTAGCAACAAAAGTATAGATATTTCACTTTCAACCCAAATATCAAATACAATGAATATCTCTATTTGTATATAATTTGTGATCTTTCTTTTGGGTTCAAACATAAAAACACTTCAATATAAACGTAAAGCATTGATAAATATCATATATAAGTATTTATTCAGTATTTATTTCATACAAAAGCTTTCAATTATATGAATTGATTCCTTAGACTATAAATATTATATGATAGAAAAACAACTACATTATTATTATTGTTGTTGTAGAACTGTAGAAATAAGACAGGTAACTTTTCAATTTTGTCCAGCAAAACAGGTAAAAACTAATCAAATTAGATATAAATATAC
>CAJPVJ010002325.1:0-13411 GCA_905397405.1 Oppiella nova
AGTCCGAAACCTTTTAATCTCATATTAAATAACTTCTTTCGCCACAAAAATAATAGATATATTGAGAGACTTATGATTGAAAGTCCGCAACAAATATAAGTAAAAATATTTTTCTTAAAATCATTATCTTCTCGACCGGAAGTGTCCATAAGAGCCGCAAAATTAGTCAAATGATTGCATTCACAGACAGTTATCTCACGATTGGATTCACTCTCCATTACATGACATCCATCTGATGACCACTTCTTGTGATTAAAGTCCCAGAAAACACACTCAACTCTATCGCCCAAAACTAACCGATTCTTATGTTTTAGACTATTTGTTAATTAAAAATTATTAAAATAATATACAAATAATTTTTCAATAAATACCTAATTCTCACATTAGATCCATCGCTGAATTCATAACTTTTATTAGTATTTCTAATATTAAACGCAATGATATGGCTATTGATTTGTTTTTTAATCATACCATAAGTTAAATATTGTCCCAATTTATCGATATATGTTCCCAAAGACGTGTTATTAACGCACGAATACATCTCATCATCCCTTCCCTCATAACGATTACATTTTGGTATTTGTATTGAAGAAGAATTGTATTTAAAAGTAATTTCTTCGGTTAAATAAATGTAATAATGTTTTTCAGCTAAATTCTTGCTCTCAATTATTACTGTATTTTTCTGTGCATTTAAAAAGCAATTCGTGGCGAAAGCAATGGTCTGTATATTATATAACAGTTTTGACGCCAACTCTACAGTCTCTGCATTCTTCACATCCATCCATACGTTTTGATCGATTATTTGACTCATAAGAGTCACCAAATTTTGTGATATATTCATAGCTATCATCGAATCAATTGTTGTTCCGTTTGTTAATAAATAAGTACTTATTTTGTTAATTATTTCAATTGTATCCTTTAATTCTTGAGTGGACTTTAAACCGCTATAACTTTGTGTTTTAAGATTCAAACGTTGTCCACAAATCACAATGTCTTCAATACTGTTTATATCTGTTTCGTTTAAATCTACAGGGTCATTATTTTAATATCATAAGTTAGTTTTAAAAAATTAAATAAAAATATATAATAAATAACAATTTCTAGTAAGTAATTATAAAATCAGTATCCGCTATATTACATACTTGGGTTTAGAGTAGTAGATTGAGTTGGACCCGGAGAAACACCTTGAGTTGGACTTGGATTAGCACTTGGAGTAGGACTTGGAGTAAGGCTTGGATTAGTACTTGGGGTAAGACTTGGAGTAGGGCTTGGAGTAGGACTTTGTGTTGTACCTATAGTGTGATCTGGTATGGGAGCTGAAGTGGAAACTGTACTTGGACTTGTTACGGTACTTTGTGTCCAATCGTAATCCCAAATTGATAAACCACTGTCAGCACAATTAGCCAGCACACGGTATCTATACAAACTATCTTTAGACAACAGCCAATCAAATTCATCCAAATTTTCAGCACTACAACCAATGGGATTGTCAGTCAAATCGAGTGTAGTTTTAATACTCAAATCAAGAAACTTTCCAAAATAATCTTCTTGTATGTAATTGAAGTGATTTTTAGCTAAAATATATATAAATTTAAGTTAGAATAACATAATTAAAAAGATTTTTAAGAAAAATTATTCCAAAAATGTTTGATATTCATAAAACAACTTGAGTTCCGTTTAAGTTTCAGTTGCGAAACATCTCTATAGAGTCTATAATAGACCATATAATAGGAAGCCTATAATATGAAATATAAATTATAAAATACCAAAATTGATATAATATGGTCTCTCATAATTGATGTCAGATATAATGAATGCATTTCCATCTAAACTCTGTTCATTCAATTGAGTGTTTTGTAGATCTATATCCATATAATTGCCATTGTAATATCCATCGTTAGTGAGGTTAAATGCAAAATAACCAATTTTCATAATTCTCTGTACTTTGAACCCAATTAAATACATTTCATTGTAAATGTTAATAGTTTCAGTCAATGATACGTTGAAATTCCCAATAAAATACACGTAATTATATCGATGGTCATCAAACATATGTCCGGGTATTGTATGTTGGATATTATTATCTAGGTTAATGGTTAAATAACGCAAAGGCTTTTGGATATTGGAGATTGCCACCACGGCGTTTTCAATGGTTAACTCAGTTGTGGGACCACCTAATAATTGTAGTTGATCAATATATACCCCATCGAAAGCTAATTGAGAAATGTGTTTTAAATTAGTGACATCCAGAATCAAATTATTGACCGTCCAGTCCATTGGAATCACATTATCTTTGATGTGACCCTCAGTTATAGGACCCAACCATAAGATTGAATCAATATTAGTTGACATTGTATGGATATCAAAAAGCAAACTCAGCTCAACATTGATATCCTTTTCCACATCAGTCTCACATCGTATTGATTCAAATGTTATATCCAAATAATAACAAACACTATTCGCTCGTATATTAATGGTCTCATTACCAACAATACTGGTTATATTACATGCTGAAATTAATATCACTTGTATAAAAAGTAACTTTAATATATTGATCATCTTTCTTAATAACAGAAAATATTTTGAATACTATTAATAAGATATCAATATAAAGTTAATGGCACTTAAATTATAAAATTTGAATTATTTAGTGATGCATTTAGTTTATATATAAATGAAATATAATATTTAGGATGACAAAAATATCAATTATAGACTACATATAATTATAAAATAGATTAGTATCATAAAACTAGGGATGAGCACAGGTCCCATAAAATCAGCCTCAGCCTAAGACCGGTCTGAGCCTTATATTAAATATAAAATTATTTAAATTCATATAATAAAATTTAATTAACATGGAATCTCATAATTGGAAATATATAAATATAGATTAACAGAATCACAAAATCATCAAGGCTATATACTGTATAAAGGTCTTCCATAAGGGGTGACCTCATGCCGGCCTGTGCCCGACCTCTACTCTAACTCATCCCGACATAAAACGGAGTAAATAAATATAATTTTATGAATGTAATTACGTATTTATGAATATAATATTATGTGATTTTATTGAAGCACTTCATGTATATAATAAAGATTATATGTATTTACTTCATCTTACAAAATAAGTAATACTTTTTTATACAGGGTTGCTTGCCGATATTTAACGATGTTACTTTGATTCAAATACAGCATATTTTCTGATATCTGGTACTATAATAATATTGAAATTTTCTAAAGGTTTTAAAATTAAACATTGAGCAAACAATTTTATTTCAACTAAATTATAAATTAATATTATACGTGTAAAAATTAAAAATAAAGTTAATTGAATCATAATTCGATATTTAAAATTAAATCATGAAATTATTGAAAAAATCAGTATTTTGAAATAAAATAAGATTTATAAAACATTATTTTTTAAATATTTATCTAGACTTCTTAACTATTAATTACTAAGTGAATTTAAACAATAATACTAAGTGTACTTGTACTAATACGGTAATTTTTACAAAAAGACTATTTGATATTTTTTGAAAAATAGCTTTTAAAAATCATGTGCAAAAATATTCTCGGTAAGTTATATATCAAACAAAGCCCTAACGATTCATCAATAACTTCGTTAAGGAATCAATTAAAATAACTTATAAATCAAAGTGGCATCATTAATTACGGGAAACCATGTATTAGTTTAAAACAATCACTTTTATAAACACTATACGCTACTTACTTTACATTAGCCATAAAAAGCTGGTATCTTAAAAGTTATAATTATATTTTAAATAATTATCTTATACTATATTGACTTACAATAAAAATTTAATTATATATAACTTTTTATATAGTAGTTATTAAAAATATTGTACATGAATTGTAATAAATATTATGTTAATTGTGCAATATTCTTTAATTTTCTTATCTTATCCGTTATATACAATGTATTTCACAATAGTTTGCAGACAAATATTGTGTGTATACTGAAGAAGCTGTGCAAACTGGATGAAACATTTATGATGTGTAGGGGAAGGGTTCAGGAACATCCTGGTATATTTTTATTAGTTGTGACTTAAAACTCTAAGAGTGAAAGATTTCGAATGTTCTAATTGTATAAAATTTCTTTCGATATAAATCTAAGAGTTTTATTGTTTTAAGTTATCAAACGTTTTATTTTTAAAAATCAATAAGGCATAATTTCCAAAAATCAGATCTTACCTACATCTTATAGTTTTTGAGCTATTGATGGACAGTCATATCTACCGTTCCCCTTATGTCTGAATAAAATTGGGCATACCAATAGATTGGTGCCAGAAAACAATAGTTGCAAAATTTTTTATTTTGTTCCAGCTCAATCCTACGATTTTTAAAGCTAAATAAACTATTGTAAACCCTTTTGTCAAACACTTTATATAGGTTTAATTTAGTGAAGAAACCATTTAAAAATATCTTGTCATTAGCCTGGAATTTAATTTTGAAATATGATAATATAAACATCCCTAATGCATTAATCATTACAGTTTGAAAAATAATTTTCTAATAATGTCATTAGAATCATTGTTTATCAATATGATAACAAATAAAAATTCATTTTAGAAACATAACATTTTCTCTTTGACATCGTGTTTAATGTAAATAATTATATCCTTTAATTCTTGAGTGGATTTTAATCCGTGATTACGTTGTGTTAAAAGATTCATATGATTGGCATAAATCACAATTTCTTGAATACTTTTTATTTCTATTTCGCTAAAATCTAGAGGGTCATTATTTTAATATCATATTTACAAATTAAATAAAAATATATACTTTAATTTTAACTTCTACTAATTAATTTTAAAAACAATATACGCTATATGAATGAAAACATAACAAAACCTGTATCACAAATATTTGATCTTTTATATATCTCGTAAACAGTACACTATGTATAAAACATTTTGTGCTTTCGACTAATTTTTCTTATAAATAGCAAATATTGTACGAATTTGTATGTAAGAAAGTCCTTGAACAAAGCATTTCTTGGAATCTAAACTTCATAAAATTAATACACAAATATACTTTTTTTTAATTTTCATGTCTTCCTTTCCTCGAAGGCTCAGATATATTGCTATATAGGGCTGGGACTGGGACTGGTATGAGGTCTAGTTTAAAGCTAGACATCATAGGGTAACTAAGAGTATTTCATTTTAGAGATGGCACTTTAACATTGAGATAATTGTTTACAAGATTAAATATTGGAGATTTGGATTGTTATGTTTCCTTCATATTTCATACTTGGATTTAGAGTAGTCGGCTGAGTTGGACCTGGAGAAGCACTTGGAGTAGTACTTGGAGTAAGGCTTGGATTAGTACTTGGAATTGGACTTAAGGTTGGACTTGAAGTAGGATCTGGAGAAGCACTTTGAGTTGGACTTGTAGTAGTACTTTGTGTTGTGCCTGTAATGTGTTCAGATGTAGGAGCTGTACTGGGACTTGGGGGAATTTGTGTCCAATCGTAATTCCAAATTGATTCACGATTTCCCGCACAATTAGCCAGCACACGGTGTCTATAGAACCTATCTTTAGACAACAGCCAATTAAATTCATCCAAATTTTCAGCACTACAACCAATGGGATTGTCCGTCAAATCGAGTGTAGTTTTAATACTCAAATCAAGAATCTTTCCAAAATGCTCTTCCCGTATGTAATTGAAGTGATTTACGGCTAAATATTTATAAAGATGTTAGAATAACATAAAAGGATTTTTAAGAAAAATTATTTCAAATATTTTTCATATTATAAAGCAACTTGACTTCCGCTTAAGATTCAGATACGAAACATAGCTCTCTAATAGACCATATAATAGAAACCTATAATTAGAAATATAAAATACCAAAATTGATTTCATATCGTTTGTTATAATTGATGTTCGATATACTGAATGCATTTCCTTCTAAACTCTGTTCATTCAATTCAATGTTTTGTAGATTTATTCTCATATAAGTGCTATAGTCATGTCCATCGTTAGTGAGGTTAAATGCAAAATGACCAATTTTCATAATTTTCTGTACGTGGAACTCTATTAAATGCATTTCATTGTAAATGTTAATAGTTTCAGTCAATGATACCGTGAAATTTCCAACAAAATTCACGTAATTACATCGATTATCATCAAACATATGTCCGGGTATTGTATGATGAATATTATTATCTAGGTTTATTGTTAAAGAATGCAAATTATTTTGGATATTGGAGATTGCTACCACGGCGTTTTCAATGGTTAACTCAGTTGTGGTACCACCTAACAATTGTAGCTGATAAATATGTACCCCATCGAAAGCTAATTGAGAAATGTGTTTCAAATTAGTGACATCCAGTACCAATTTAGTGACCGTCCAGTCCATTGGAATCACATTATCTTTGATGTGACCATCAGTTATAGGACCAGACCATGAGATTGATTCAAAAGTAGTTGGCTTTGTATGGGTACTAAAGAGCAAACCCAGCTCTGCATTCATATCCTTTTCCACATCAGTCTCACATCGTATTGAATTAAATGATGAATAATAACAAACACTATTCGCTCGTATATTAATGGTCTCATTGCTTACAATACTGGTTATATTATATGTTGAAATTAATATTACTTGTATAAAAAGTAACTTTAATATGTTGATCATTTTAACTAATAATTACAATAAATATTTTAGAAATTATTAATAAGATATCAAAATAAAAATTTAAGGAAATTTAAGGATAACATTTGAATTATTTAGTAAAGCATTTAGTTTATATATAAATGAATTCTAATATTCAGGCTGGCAACAATATCATTTATATACAATGCAATTATAAAATAAACTACAGAAATATCATAAAACGTATTAAACAAATATAATTTTATGAATGCTATTATGTATTTAGAAATGTATTATTTTATTTTATTTTATTGAGGTAGTTTATACATAATAAAGACTATATTTATTTACTTCAACATATAAGATAAATTTATTTGGATTTAAATTAATACTGTACTTTTTTATTATTGGCTTAAGTCAGATATTTCATTATAAGCAATATACGCTACTTAGCATAATTTATTAAAAAACTTTATCTCAAAAGTTGTAATTATATTTAAATATTTATTTTATATTAACAAACAATAAAATATATATACACTATATAACTTATATTATTTATTAAAGATATTGTACATGAATCTTTATTATAATATAGTGTGTCCCAACGTAAACCAACTACTTTAATTAAAATTAAAAATATTTACAATTATACTAACAAAAGCTATACCAAAATGTTAGAAATTTATTAATATTTTATGCAACATATATAAAATATTTATAAAATTTATACCCTGGTCATGATTTTTGTTTTGCTGCATGCATGTCTGTTTTTGCGTATAAAAAATCGTGAATTTCTTACAGCGCTATGAATATAATACAAGCATTGATTCAATTGATTCAGTGATAGTCTTATTACTCGAGTCGTCATTCAATGAATTTAATTACAATTTGTTTTAGTTTTAATTGTTTTGTATAAAATGTCTATTAATATAAATCAGAGTTTATTTTGTTTTAAGTTATTAAAGAAATAAAATCATGCGTTTGTGTTGAGAGGGAGGGAGAGAGAGAGAGAGAGAGAGAGAGAAAGAGATGCATACGTAAAAAACGAGAGTACCTCAAAATCCCGAAATTCATAATCCCGAAATCAAAACCCCGACAATTATAATAACTATATAAATAATTATTTTTACTTTAGTAAATGTAAAATTCATTGATATTATTAGAGTAATTATGTTACAGCTAATTATTTTAAATAAATATCTTATTAAATATTAAATATTTTAATTATTAATGAATTTTATTAGAGTATAACTAGTGTATGATTCAAAGCGATGATCTCATTAAGGCAACCATGGCTATTTATGTAAAGTAAATAATTTATATAACAAATAAATTGAATTAACAAATATTTTATTAAAATTCAAATCATCGAGCGATAGCAGACAAATAATCATCTAATGTTCGGACATTTTTTGAATTTATTATATTTTGTATAGTCTGTTCTCTATCTAAATCCTTTTTATTAATTGTATTTGAATAACTTAAATAAACAAAATATAACTAGTTTGTACAGTACTATAGCGGCCCGTACTAATCATTAGTGATCAGCACTTTACATAAATAACCCTAATGAAATCATCGCTTTGAATCATACACTGGTTATACACTAATAAAATTCAGCCAATAATTACAATATTTAATAATTGATGAGATATTTATTTACTAGTATGACACTAATTAGCTTTAAAATAATTACTCTAATAGTATCAATAAATTTTATATTAACTAAATTAAAAATAATTATTGATATATTTATTATTATTTTCGGGATTATGTATTTCGGGGTTTTGAATTTCGGGATTTTGATATGATACGCGCAAAAACAGACATGCATGCATTAAAACAAAAATCATGACCAGGGTATGAATTTTATAAATATTTTGTAGAATCAGTATATAATATCAATAAATTTCCAACATTTTAGTATAGTTTTTATTAGTATAAAATAATTGTAAATATTTTTAATTATAATTAAAAGTAGTTGGTTTATATTGAGACACCCATTATATTTATATAACATATGTGATTGAACTTCATGATGTATTGTATATTTAAATAGTTTATAAAAAATCTCCTATCTCAAATGTTATAAATAAATTATAAGACTAATATTGACTTGTAATAAAAATTATGGTTACATACAGTACATAACTTAAATTGCAATTAAATAAATATTTAATTTGTGAAATGTTGTTAAATTGTTATCATATCCGCAATATTAGAAATTGTTATCTAAATAATACTTAGGTTTTTGGAGATATCCGCAAACTTTTGCAATAGTTATCATTTATAATGAAATAATTGTGTTAAATTTTTTAATTATAATTTTTAACATTATAAGATTATTTAATCTAACTAAGCAAAATTCTCATTATTAGCCAGTCACTTTCAGGTCCTTGGTTTTAATTGACTTGTTTGTACGGTTTCAGACGTATCTTCATCTGATATATCACTAGAAATACTCCCTTTGTATACAAATTATAATAAAATAGTTTATATTCAATAGATTTGTCAGATTATAGTTTAAACCTGTAATCCATTGAAGAAAATAAATAGATATGAAAACATTTGAGGAAATGTAGTCCAGCGGTGGATATATAACACGAATAATAGCCACGAAATGCCACTATTGAACAAAATCCATACAAATGATAGGATATAACCACAACTCACTTTGGATTTGGATTTGTATAATAGGTATGCAATGAATGCCATATTTAAAGCAATGGATAACATTGCAGGACCTACAATGACATAATTAATTTAATATATTAAATCACAAATAATTATAAAAATTGCGTTAAATACCAATTAATACATAGATATTATTGGGATGTTTTTGGGATGATATCCAGCAACTTTGAAAAATAAAAATTATTTTAAATGACATATTCGCAAACCAATTAACATATAAAATTCAATTTCATACAAATACTCTCCAGTCAATTGTTCTCCAAAAACTTTTGTATTATATGTCCGAATCCTAACTTCCACTAAAAATGCTGTAATAATAAGCACCGGTAGTCCGTACCCTAATGTGAGATACAGTGACTTTTTATAGTCAACATTCATTGCATTGTTAGCCAATTGGAAGAATTGAAATCCATTCAAAAGCATCCAAACAAATGTCGATAAAATTGAAAACAACAATAACATTGACATTACTTCACAAACTTCCTGTAAATAACATTTAAAACAAGTTAATTATACAGTAATTTAATATAATAGAAATATAATTACCAAGCATTCTTTTCTATCCATTCCTATAATAATCATTAAATTTGTAATCAATAGACAAATACATAAATTCATTACAAAAAAGTCTTGTTTTGCCCAAAATCCTAATGTATCACTCATTCCCAAACTCTTTAATCTCATATTAAATAACTTTTTTCTCCACAAAAATAACAGACATATTAAGAGACTTATGATTGAAAGTCCGCAACAAATATATGTGAAAATATTTTTTCCAAAACTATTATCTTCTCGACCGGAATTGTCCATAAGAGCCGCAAAATTAGTCAAATGATTGCATTCACAGACAGTTATCTCGCGATTGGATTCACTCTCTATTACATGACATCCATCTGATGACCACTTCTTGTGATCAAAGTCCCAGAAAACACACTCAACTCTATCGCCCAAAACCAACCGATTCTTATGTTTTAAACTATTTATGAACGATTGGATTCACTCTCTATTACATGACATCCATCTGATGACCACTTCTTGTGATCAAAGTCCCAGAAAACACACTCAACTCTATCGCCCAAAACCAACCGATTCTTATGTTTTTTTGATAAATACTTAATTTTTAATAATTTTATTAAATGTTTATTAAAAAGTTATTTATGGATTAAGAGTGTAATCTAGGTAGCGACTTAAGTACTGAAAATAATCGTAAAGATTATAATTTGCGTTAGATATGGCTATTGATTTGTTTTTCAATCATACCATCACTTAAATATTGTCCCAATTTATCGATATATGTTCCCAAAGATGTGTTATTAACGCACGAATACATTTCATCATCCCTTCCTTCGTATTGACTACTATTTGATATCATCATTGATGAAGAATTGTATTTAAAAGTAATTTCATCCGTTATATTATAATTATATTTTTCAAATAAATTTTTACTTTCAAATAAAACTAAATTATTTTGTGGACTTAAATAACAATTAGTGGCGAAAGCAATGGTTTGTATAAAATGTAATATTTTTGACGCCAACTCTATTTTCTCACTACTATTCCCATACATCCATACGTTTTGATCAATTATTTGACTCAATAATGTCACCATTTTTTGAGATATATTTTGAGCCAAAATCGGTTCAATAGGTTTTGTATGATTTGTTTGCAAATATGTATTCATTTCATCAATTATTATAATCACATCTTTTAAATCTTCAATAGATTTCAATCCATTATTATTAAGTGTTTTATTCGTCAAGTCATTGATATATCGAATAACATCTTCAATACTATTGATATCCTTTGGGACTATATTTCGAGGAAATATGTTATTTCTTATATAATTATTTTTATACCAAACTAATACACTATTATACTGTCATTATTTAATTACTATACTAACTTGGACTTGGTGTCGGTGCTGGTGTCGGTACCGGTTCTAGTGTTGGTGCCGGTGTTGTACCTGAATTCCAATCGTAATCCCAAATTGATATGTGACTATCCGCACAATTAGCCAGCACACGATCTTTATATAAACTACTTTTAGACAGAAGCCAATTAAATATATGCTTATTATCTGCACTGCAATCGATGGGATTGTCAGTGATTTTAAGTGAATTTGTAGCTTGGTTGTTATACAATAGACTTCCAAATTGTTCTTCAAGTATATATTTCAAGTTATTATTGGCTAAAATATTTTTAAAATTTTTAAATCATCTATCATATTTATTGGAGAAATGAATGCAATAATATACCTAAATTAATGTGATATTGTCGAGTATTGGAAATTATTTGAAACGCCTCCTTATTTAAACTCTTTTCACTCAATTGAGTGTTTTCTAAATTAACAGTAGTTGTTGGGCAGCTATTTTCATCGCAGTCTGCTAGGTTAAATGCCCAACTTTCAATACTCACAATTCTCTTTACTTTGAATTCAATTAGTTTAATGTTTTGGTTTGAATTTATAAAATTACCCCCAACTGACGTTTCAAAATTGCCCTCAAATCTCAATTTTTCTATTTTAAATGCCTTTAGTTGAGGTGGATCCTCGTTAAATAACATATCGGCTACTTTATTAGCGTAATTATTATTTAGATTAATGCTTAAACTAATCAAACTATCCTTGATATTTCTAATTGCTTCAATAAAATTGGTATCCGGATTAATTGTAAACTGAGTAGTGTCACCCCCTAATATATTAAGCTCTTCAATGATAGCACCTTTGAAAGCATTTGTGGCGATATCTTTCTCTAATCAGTGTAGGTCTAGGTCAGATAACTGACAGGTAAACAGAGCTTAATTTATTAGAAACTAAACTGGTAAATAATATCCTGGGCTGGTAAGTTATTTAAATTTACTTCCAACAACACTCCAAGTGTCAAATACTTGACCAAGCTCATAATTGATGTCTTTTTCCACATCAGTCTTACATCGTATCCATTCATTCCTGACGTACTCACAAACACCAATTGGCATATAAGTTGTCACTTCAATATTATCGCTTATATTACTGCTATTAACCAACATTATATTAAATGTGGCAATTAATTAATTGCAATTATTTATTAATTTGTAAAATTGAATTTTAAGATAAGTTTTGAAGAATGTAACTTAATTATGAAATTTCGATTATACTTTTGTTAAATATAATACGTAATATTGACCAGTACTAACTCTATACACTTTATACAGTATTTATATATTCTGCTTAAGTTTTCAAATTTTCCAAACCTATTATGATTTATTAATCACTAAAAATTACTGTAATATTTGAGTCTTATATAACAGTTGCCGCCTAAAACTTATTAATAATTGACCTTGTTTGAAGTGTTATAATAATATATTAAGGAAATGCAAGTGTTTCAGTAAATAATTGTCTCAATGTATTGACTAGTAATCTATGAAAAGCACTTCACTTTCATTTAACCGTTTATTCATTTCTCACTTCATATGAAATCTTATATAATTTCATACACTATTATATGCGCAATCAATTGATCCAGCTAATGACCTATGAATTACCTTAGTGTAAATGATAATAATGAACTCTTTACAATTGATTTTCTTTATCCGTAATAAATATTTGCTCAAGGTATTTCATTGAATAACAAGGAAATGCGAATAACATATCAATAAAAAATCCAGTATATTATTATTAAATGTAAAACTATCTAATTTAGCCATAAACATATTTTTCAATAACAGGATTTAAATAATCTTATTTATTTGTCATTCAATTAATTTATGAAATTGATGTAAATGTAAAAGTCATGAAATTTATTTGATTTCTCTAAATATTATCATTAATATAATACATTATATTAGCAAATGCTACCATTATTATTATGTTACATTCGATAATAAAATAAAAATTACACAAAAAACATGTTAAATGAGAATATGTCTGACAATGAGATCTGATTCGTCGTAACTATCAAACTGTTTGTCCATTAAACTGATGGTGCCTTTGGTGAGTCGTCCCGGACTATAGTAATAGTTATAATCGAGTGAACGAATCGTTTCAAACAAATCAATGTTTGTGCGATTGGTTTGACTTAACATTAACTCGACTGCAAGACGGCATACATTGGAGCTGA
>CAJPVJ010002326.1:0-13408 GCA_905397405.1 Oppiella nova
ATTATCCTGGTCTTTTTGTATTTCCTTTTTAATCTCTACTTGGCAATTAAATATACGGTCTATATAGTAATCCCTATCATAACCACTGGAAATTGGTAATTTATTCCCTATCTTAACTTCTTCACCAGTAATAAGCTTAGTCAATGTTTCTGTATCTATTAGTTCTTTTTGATCTTCATTGATTAATTTATTTAAACTTATTTTCTCTCCTTGGAAGATTACTTCTTTCTCTAAAAGTTTCTCCTGTGATTCTTCAGTCAGATCATTAAAACTACTTATATCATCTTTCTTTGTATATTTACCTTTAGGTTCAGTTTCAAACCTATTAGCTAGAGAATCATCTTTCTCAGTAATTAAAATAATTTTTTTATTAGTATTGGGCTGTATTATTTTAGATAATTTATCATATAATTCCTCTACTTCTCTCTGAGGAATATCATAGTTACACTCTATTACTATTAAATTTCCTTTTTTATCGTTTTTAAAACACTCTAACACTTCTTCACGAAATTCCTTCTTTAACAATTGCTCTAAAAACAGGAAAATATGACCAAATCCTCGAGTATATTGCCTTATATTATTAGAGTCTATTTTTTGTAAGTCTTGAAATGTTTGTACTATTCTAATGCGACCTAGTCGTAAATCTTGAAAAACAAGATGTAAGACTTGTTGTTCATTGTGTAAAAAGTTAGTAAGATCATTATATTCCTTAAATTTATATTTTTCAGAAACATCAGCAAAGTAAGATTTAGTAACACCATCTATCGTCCACAATGAAAGATTATTGTTTATTTCATTAAAAAGTGTTGTTGCCTTATTAACTGTGTAAAAAGTTCCTACTCTATCTGCCATCCAATTATGGAGGTCTTCTTGATAAAGAGAGTTAAAAGCTTTACTATCAAGCTTTTTAAGGTTATTTTGTATTTCTCCTTCTAATAGATCATTAACTCCTATCCTATTAGGATAATTAACTACAAACTTTAATTTATTGAAAAATTCTGTTACATCGTTAACTTCATATAAAATAGGCAATTTTCTATTTAAAGCTCCCTCCTCACAGGTTTTAAATTTAAATCCCTTAATAGCAAATTCATATTCATAAATTGATGCAAATTTATCTTCTCCTAATAATTTTTTCAATTCATCTCTAAAATTCTTTAAATTACCTGGCAATTCATCTGAACGCAAAAAACTAGTACTAAAATGTATCTTATTAAACTTTTTAATTAACACATGTCCTGCAAGCTTCTGAATATTAGCTGTAAATATATTAAATTTCTCTTTTGCTACACTATTTTCATTAATTTCAACTATCTTTTCATTTATACTCTTAGACAGTAATTCATTTATTTGTTGAGCAAATTCTTGTATATCTTGAATTTCAGGATTATCTACTTGTTTAAATTCTTCTGTAAATCCTTTAGAGATTTTTATTTTTTTTGCCTTAAGACTATCTTTAGTACTTTGCACTTGATCAGCATCTACCATTTTATCAAGTAAAATTCTTCTAAATTGTTTAGATAAGGTAGATAATTGTTTAATGTTATTACCCTCTTTAACTTTTCCATGGATAAAAATCTCGTGAAATTTCTTGGTGTTTATATCAATCACCTCTTTTGCTAGTACAACATGGTAATTTTTAAACTCTTCTGATAATGATGGCTTTAACTCCTCTGTGTTCTTTATAGTATCAGCAAGAGTTTTCGCTAATTTTTCTAACTTACTGTCATCATCTGGTAATTTACTTTCTCCAAAGTCTCGAGATACCGTGAACTCGATAGATTTTAATTGGTCATTTGTTATTTTTTTGCTTTGTCTTATTCTTACTATTTCTGTTTTAAAGAAATCTCTCAGCTTCTTTTTATTTAGATCTTTTTTAGAGTTAATAAAATTACTACGAAATTTTTTAGTATCAGGGTTAATCACTTCAGTTGCTAATGCAACATGATAATCTTCAAAATCAGATACAGTAAGTTCCTGTTTTCTTTCTATAAAACTAGCAAGTTTTTTCGCTAACTCTTCTAATTGAGAGTCATCACTTGGTAGTTCATTCTTTCCAAATTCTGCAGATATTTTTATTGGTTCTTGATTATTTTGTATAAAGGTTATTTCTTTTATTACAGCATCTCTAAATTCTGTTGTTTCTTTAGGCAGCACATCTTCGTTTATGAATTTAGACAGAAATTCAAGATAATATTCCGACTTTCCTTCCTCCCTCTTAATCGTAAATACCTCCCTAATCAACGGGTAGTAATAGTCTTTGAAGAGACCTGTTTTATCTATTTGCTTTTCTATCAATATATGCTCAGCTAATTCTTCAACCAGTTTGTAAAAATCTGAAGTATTTTTGAATATTGGTTTTAACTTTCTAACTATTGCATTATTTTCTTGGTCTTTTAATTTGTAAACCAAGGCTTCTTGCCATTGCGTATTGTGATCTTTGTCTACCTTGAGTAATTCATCTGCTTCTATATCCTTTTCTCGATCTACTGCAAAATTATTTTTTAACCTATCAGAATCAAAATCAGTATTAGTAATAACAATAATATCTTCTATTTCGCTTTCTGAAAATACAGAATATATGGAGCTTTCTTTAGATCTTTGCTTAATTTTAAGATAAGAACGGAAGTATTTTTGTAAGCTGAAAGCCTCACCATCATCTGTTGACAACAAGTTTGCTTCTTTAATTTTTGACAACTCTGCTTCTGCTGTAGCTCCTTCCTTATGTTTAGCTTGCAATAAACGAAATTTCCATTTTTCACCATTATTTTGTTGGTCATTATTTTGTTGATATTGAAAAACTACATCGTCAAATTTTTCAGCTTCCGACAATTCTGTAGCTAGACGAAAGGCATTATAATTACTTTCTTTAGCACGCCATAAAAATAACATTAGCAACTTTAACTGAAAAATATTGCCATGTTGTGCAAGTTTTGACCCTTCACTAGGGATTTCTAAGTTATCTAAAAATTGTCTTTTAGCTGCAACAATATCATTGTCATTATTAGCAACTTTTCTTTTCCTGCTATTATCTGTGCTTATATCGATTATACTGTCAATGGGCCTAATTTTTTTAGCTGTACCTTCTTCATCACTGTTAGTTGCCTTTCTTTTTAGAGGAGATTGCTGAATTGATGGTAGATCAATAGCCGATCCTCCCGCTACTTGCTGATCAGTACCAGCAGATATTAGTTGAGATCCTTGCTGTTGAGAATCAACTCCAGAACTGGAATGTTTCTGCAGATGCTCCTCTAACATATCAAGAATCTCTTGATTATTTTGATCTCTAGCTAAATCTCGTGGTGTCTTACCTTTATCATTCTTAGCATTAATATTTATTCCCTGTTGTTTTAAAAGTAATTTAACAATTTCTTTTTTATTCTTTTCAATAGCATAGTGTAAAGGGGTGTTATCTTTATTATTTTTATCTACAACATTAACTTGTACTCCTGAATTTAGAAGTTCTTCAACCTTCTGTACTTTACCTTTGCTTATAGCTGAAAATAACTTTCTGTTATTTTCTCTTTCATCATCACTATCAGAGCGACGATAGCGTTTAAGCTGAGTAGGTTCCTGTATTTTTTCCGTATACTGGCCAAAATGCTTTTGCTGGTATTCTACTAATTTATCGATTCCTGGATTAATATTGACCTGTTGAAGATTCCCTGGTGATAACTTACTATTATTTTTCAAGTTAGAAATTAGCCCTCGTCTTGATTTTAAATATTGTGCTCTTGACATAAAACCCCTCTCATATAAGTTAACTCTAAATAATTTCTCAACCCCTTGAGTAAATGGAATATTTGGATCATTTTCTGGTTCTTCAGTTGAATCAACTATTATCTTAGCCCCAGAACTAGCAAAGTCATTATTAAAAGTATAAATATTGTCAACTCCTTCTATAATTTCTTTATTTGTAGTAGTATCTTTAGATAGATCAAGCCATTCTCTGAGCCACTTCACTCCCCAATCAAATATTGAGGCTGGCTTACTTGCTTTGCTGGTAACTGACTGCTCTTCTGTTGCTAAGTAGTCAGTGCTATCTACTTCATCTACTGCTCTAATTTTCCTTTGATGCTTGTCTTCTGCTATCACATTTACTACCTTGACTACTTCTATTGTATCGGGTATTTCTGTTACTTCCGCTACCTCAATTGTTTCTGTACTATTCTTTATTTTACCTTCTAATGCTTTTTGATGACTAGTTANGCTCTAATTTTCCTTTGATGCTTGTCTTCTGCTATCACATTTACTACCTTGACTACTTCTATTGTATCGGGTATTTCTGTTACTTCCGCTACCTCAATTGTTTCTGTACTATTCTTTATTTTACCTTCTAATGCTTTTTGATGACTAGTTATAAAAGATTCTATGTTAGAAACTATTTCTTCTATATTTTCTATTTTTAGTTTGTTGATGATTTTACTTATAGTCCCTTTATTAACTACAAAACTAAAACATTTATCTAGATTATTTATTAACAACTTTTTATCTATATTATGGTCTTCCAATAGCAAACTAGTATATCCTTTTACCATTAACCACACTACAGCATCTGCTATTTGACTGTCTTGTTTGAGTTTCTTTAAATTAAAGGAAGAATGGTAAGCAGACCGCTACCTCAATTGTTTCTGTACTATTCTTTATTTTACCTTCTAATGCTTTTTGATGACTAGTTATAAAAGATTCTATGTTAGAAACTATTTCTTCTATATTTTCTATTTCTAGTTTGTTGATGATTTTACTTATAGTCCCTTTATTAACTACACTATTAAAACATTTATCTAGATTATTTAGCAGTGACTTTTTCTCTATATTATGGTCTTCCAATAACAAACTAGTATAGCCTTGAGCAATTAACCATACTAAGGCATGTGCTACCTTAGTAGCTTGACCTAGTTCTGTTAAATTGGCAATAGTATAATAGGCAGCCACAAATTTCCCTTGATCCTCTTGTGAGTCAAATCCTAAAATCTTATGACTATCAATATCATTTTCTATGTTACGTACTGCTAGTAAATATTTGAGGCTATTTACTAGCTGAGCATCTAACTTTGCTAATTGTTGATCAGCAATATTGCTTAATCCAGCTTTAGTGAACAAAAATTGGAGATTTGCAGCTTGAGCTAGGGCAAATTTATCTAATCCGGCAATCTCCATTGCTTTTGCTCCTAAATAGAATCTAGCCATTGCCACTCTATGTTCAAGATTATGCCAGTTTTGCACAGTTACACTACTATTAGTACTGTTAGAGTTACTAATTGACAGTACTAAATCATCATTATTAGTCGATACTTTAACATCAGTAGGCTTAATATTATCCTCAAACTCTATTATGCCTATTCGTTTATCATCTTCCTCTACTGTTGTCAAAGTACCATTAACTAGCTCCTGATTATGCTGAATAATGGTAGATTCGGAATTAGATATTACATATTCCTTAATATTATCTTGATATATCTCTTCTACTTCATCTCGATAATTAATTGCTAACTTAGCTAATTCAAATAACTGTTTGCTATCTAGCTTATCTTGCTGATCATTATGGTAAAAATGTAAAGTAAGGTTTGAAGTTTGAGCTTGATCATAGAAGTTTTCTAGCCTAATTATTAAAATCTTATTAGTTTCTATTAACAACAGATCATTATCTTGCCGATAAAATCTTATTTGAGCTAATTCTGCATCAATGACAATTTCGCAATTTTGTCCTAGCTTTTCTGCTGATAATGAAAACTCATGTTGATTATCAGTAGCATGATAAAAAGGAATTAACTTAACTTCAGATTCTAGTTCTAGAGGAATAAACACCTCCTTATTTTTATTGACAATTGTTAGATGTTGATAATTATCACCAAGGAAATAGTCTTTTACTTGCACTGAATGGGTCGCGGTATATATATGCAAGTTATTGCTTTCTCTTTGAACTTTTATAGCTTCTGTTGTTGGGATATAGATCACATCTGGAGCCTTATCCTCAGCATAATTGTTAATTTGAGCAGTGAATATATTCTGATCTTCTACAATATTATATATGTCACTACCATTACCACCTTCAGCATAGAAGGTTTGTTTAGCTATAGGAATTACATCAGATTGAGAGGTAGCAAAAATCATTTCTGGCGATAGATCATGTTGTTCTTGTACCATTGGATAGTTTGTTAGCTCTACAACTCCGTATACTTGCTTTTCTTGCGTCATGTTTCTATACCAGGCTGGAACTTCATTATATGCTACCTCAGTTTTTGCTTTTAGGTAAAATGAATCAATTTCTATAGTAGAATCATTACTTTTTGATTCAATTAATGGCTCAATTACTCCCGTTTTATCTATTAGTTCAAACTGATATTCTTTTTGCCAGTTTTTTATATCAAGGGTAAAGTCACTTTGATTTACTGGTATTTGTAAAGATAAGAGATGATTCTCTAGATGATAAGTAAAATTAGCTTCTCTTAATAAGTAGTTTTCTGGAAATATCAGCTGTCCCTTGCCTGATAACATGCTGATTTGGGAATAACCAACAGCTGGTTTTACATAGAAAGTACCATTACCTTTTCCTGCAACAGTAATATTTGCTGAAATTACTAAATTATTTATGTTATAAACATTGTAATCTTCTTGCACCATTTTCTTTTGTCCTAGATAATCTCGTACATAGTCAGTTCTATCTAAAGTTAATAAATTATTCATTTTTAACGAATAGTTACTAGCTTCTACGTGATGTACATCGAGGAGATTAGTAGAGTTAATACCACCAATAAGAACTCCTAAAAATAATTCATTACTTAAAATAAATGAGTTTTGAGTATTTGCGCCACCTAATATTCTTACTCTACTTACGAAAGGTTCAAGTCTTTGGGTAGTAGAATTGAAGTTTTGCGCAACAACAAAACGGTTCTTATGTTGATCACTACCTACTATTATTCCTTCCTTAACCAGACTTAAATCATAAATAACTTCCTTATTACTCTGCTTTATCCTTTGTTTATCAGCTACAATAATTGCATTCTCACAATAAGAAGTAACAACAGAAGATTGTTGATACAACGGTCTTTCTTTACCTAAACTATTATCATATTCATAATCCTTACCAGAAAAAGCTGGTAAACACATCATTTCAGTTGCAGTAGCTGGAGTATCAGGTAAAATACGAGATAAGAAATAGTTATAATTATTACCTTTAAGCCCTGATAATCCCATTAATATCGTGCTATTGCTGGCAGACAAAATAGGAATCCTAGGCTTAATTTTAATTGCATCTAGGTCTAAGGAAGATGATAAATCAATAGGACCAGCTAAAGGATCCATTGATTGACCATATGGTCTTATTTGGTGATTGCTAGGAAAATGGTTTTCAGCTGGTGGATCTTGAAAACTAATCTCTCCAAGCCCAGTAGCATAAGCTGCTACTTGCCCGCCACTTGCTTGTAGTCGCTGCCAAATGTTTTTGGCTAATTCATTGATAGAATTTTTCCTCGCTTCAATATATTGCACAGTTTCAGGTGGAAGTTGCAGAGCAAAGCTATGCCAAAATAATCTAAACTCCTCATCAGTAGTTAGCTGATATTTCTTATATTCTATAACCATACTAGCACCGCTATAAATAGTTTGGCCTAGAATAATAACAAGCCCAACAATAGTACCAGCTCCTGGTTTATTCATAGCAGTAAAAGCTATTGCCGATACTACTGAACTTCCGGCAAATGCTGCTCCGGCAATACTATCTCGCCATTCCTTCGACCCTTGCACTGCTTTTGAGGCATCAATAGATGAACTAATTAAGTCATAAATATCAAATGGAGAAGTAATAATTCCAGCTACCCCTCGTGATAGAAGAATACCATGTCTCATTTGTTTAATTAATCCAGGAGTTACTTTAACAATACCATCCTCAATTAACTGCGAAACTAAAGAAAAGCTCATCTCTCCTACTCCTAGAGCAAAACCTAGATCATCACCATAACGTAAAGCCTGCAAAGTACTATAGCCTCCATGGAACATTGAGATCCTACCTGCTGCATTAGTTAAACGATCTGGCCAACCTTTAGTTTTTGCTGACTCAAGATAGTAGGGTAGAGCTTTCATCGATTGTTCAATAGGAGATTTAAGTAGTTTGTTTAAATGATAAGATTGTAACTTACTACCTTGGTCGGAAAGAAGCAACTCTTGCACTTGCTTAGCGTTCTTGACCTCACGATTAGAACCTGCAAAACTAATAGACTTAGTGGTTTGAACTATTTCTGATACTTTGCCGGAATTACTTCTAAGTTTTTCTAAATATTCACCAGCTGTAATAGTTACCTTATTTATCTTCAAATAAGCAGCAAAATTTTCATTACTTAAACTCATGTCGGAATTAATCAAGATTCCCACTGTGTCTTCTAGATGAAGTTTAGTACCAAAATCATACAACATCACCCGAGATAATTCCTGACCATTAAAGCTGATAAGACCAAATTCCTGATCTTGTAGAGAGAGTAATTGTCTTTCTGTTTGAATTGGTGTAGTTAGAACTTGTTTCTGCCTAGAAGACAAAAGTCGATTGGCCTTAATAACATCAAATTGTTCAACTAAAAACCCATCTTCTTTTATCTCATAACCAGCAAGCTTCACTGCGTGATTTAAAATCCTCATCAACTGATCAACAGTTTTTACATTAGTAACTAAAGCAACATTACTATCAAAATAAGCATAATTATCACCAGTTCGATAGATTGCTACTACATGGTTACAGGTTACTAAATGAATAGCAAAGTCACCAGTGAGAGTAGAAATATAATGAGATAAATCAGCAAACTTCTTATAGTTTTTAATTTGACTTAGAGAGGATGGTAAGCTGCTTGTTGGTGAATCTAGTTCTAACTCAAAATCATCTAACAGCTTACTTAAGGCAAATATCTCCTTCTCTTCTCTGCTTGATATTTGTTTACCTTGAGCTAATCTTTCGTAAAGCTCTGCTGCAACCTGGAGATTAGAAAGAAATAGTTGCTGGAAGTTTAACGATGCGTCCTTCAAGAACAAGAGCTGAGAAACAGCCCTAGTAATTGAAGCACATTTACCGTTAATCTTAACTCCTCTAGATTCAAATACTGGTAAATATAGTCCTTGCTTTATTGCTTCTATTTTGACTGTAAAAAAGTGATGTGAGACGTACTTTCCAAGATGTAGGAATGCTTTTTGTTGCTTTGATTGAGACTGGATTTGTTGTATACCTACAACACTTAGCTTATCTACAATATTTTGCCAACCATATTGTTTAGCATTATCTAATAATCTCTCTTTTTGCTCACGAGTAAGACTATTAACATCAGCACCTTTCTCCTCCACCAGCAATTTGACTACATCCCACTTACCATCCCAAGCAGCCCAGTACAGTACTGTTATATACAAGTTGTCCTTGGCATTAACATCAGCTTCTTGTTCTACCAGCCATTTGGCCACATCTAACTGACCAGATTTAGTAGCCTGGTGCAGCACTGTTTCGCCATAATTACCTTTAGCATTAACATCAGCTCCTTTATTTACCAGCCATTTGACTACATCCCACTTATCCTCCCGAGCAGCCCAGTACAGCACTGTTATATACAAGCTGTCCTTGGCATTAACATCAGCTCCTTTATTTACCAGCAATTTTACTACATCCCACTTACCCTCCCGAACAGCCCAGTACAGCTTGGCATTAACATCAGCTCCTTTATTTACCAGCAATTTGACCACCTCCCAATTATCATCCCTAGCAGCCCAGTACAGCACTGTTTCGCCATCCTTGTCTTTAGCATTAACATCAGCTCCTTGTTCTACCAGCCATTTGACCACATCCCACTTATCAGATTTAGCAGCAAAGTGCAGCACTGTACTGCCATACCTATTTTTAGCATTAACATCAGCGCCTTTATTTACCAGCAATTTGACTACATCCCACTTATCAGATTCAGCAGCCCTGTGCAGCACTGTTTCGCCATAATTGTCTTTAGCATTAATCAATTTCTTGAGAGTTCTTGGATGTTCCTTAAGGCTATTTAATATAAAACTCTTAACCTTTACATTACCTTCTCTAAAAGCCACATGCAAAGCTGTTTCCCCACCCTTATTACAAAAATTGTTTCGGAATGATGTTTGCCATGAAGCTAACCATGGGGTTAATTTATTAATCAAATTTCCATAATATTTTAGACTATTATCTGGTAATTCATTCCTTTCTAATTGACCTTCAATGAAGGCTCGAATAACTTGATAATCTGCTTGCGTTAGAATCTCTTTTAGAAAAAACTTTTGTCCTTGTAGATTTTGAGAAGCTGCTGCCTCTTTTAACCAACCTACTAAAAAATCTGCAGTAAAATATTCAGCAAAGGTACGGTGGATAAAATGTGGCTTACCTTCAATAATTTCATCGATAATTCCAGTTCTTTTTCTCCCCTCTTTAACCTCATTTATGAAGGATTCTATATCTTTTATCTCTTTTTCTAAAAGTAGTTTTTTTTGTTGCTCATTTGTAAATAACGTATATAAGGCCGAGTTTCTATGATTCTGTTCAAATATTTTACGTAGCTCCGTATCATCTTCCCTTACATGTAGGTTTGTTATATCCCCTTTCTTTTTATCTTTACGGTAAATATTGTATTTTTTATCAATAAAAAGTTCATATAAGCTAGTTATATCAAGCTTCTTAGATAATTTAGGTTGATCTTGGTCAGAGTCATTAAACTCCTTACATCCTTCCCACTCTTTTCCTTCTTGTGTTTCTTGAAAGGCTTCAGCCAACATTCGAGCTTGAAGTGGAATACCAGTAAATTCTTTCTCTTTATCACT
Source organism: Oppiella nova (assembly GCA_905397405.1). Lineage (NCBI taxonomy): Eukaryota > Metazoa > Arthropoda > Arachnida > Sarcoptiformes > Oppiidae > Oppiella > Oppiella nova. Next base: position 10,807 of record CAJPVJ010002326.1, read on the forward strand.
AATTGATTGAGCTAACAATCTGATTAGAGCCTTAGCATAAGTCTTTAGTTTATCTTCATTTAGTTTATTCTTATTGCCACTAGTTAAGCTCTTTTGCCAAAACTTAGTTAAAAACTCTATTTGGTTCTCTTCAGAGAAAGACTCTAACGTGTAAGCAAATACCCCTAACTTATCCTCCAGTGCTGTCCTCATATGTGGTCTGGTAGTACCAACAGCTTCTCTACTTTGCTCCTTCTTAACATTTGCAGTAAGTCTATTACTACATCTTTATAATCTGGACTAATCTCATCAAATCCATCAAATAGTATTACTACTTTACCATTATTTTTACATCTATGTTCAAATAATTCCCGTTCTAAAGGACTATCAAGTTTTAACAGTTTATTTGCTAGAAAATCAATTACTTTATCTATATCTTCACGATTAAAACTTTGCTCCTCTAACTCTTTTTTTAGTTCATTAGTGTGATCATTTAAATCAATCCTTACTACCCATAAATGTGATTTTTTTTCTTTTATCTTTTGTGATAAATGAGTTAGCACTGATCACGATTAAAACTTTGCTCCTCTAACTCTTTTTTTAGTTCATTAGTGTGATCATTTAAATCAATCCTTACTACCCATAAATGTGATTTTTTTTCTTTTATCTTTTGTGATAAATGAGTTAGCACTGTGGTTTTTCCCATCCCTGCTGTATCAGATATAATTACTATTTTATCATCACGATCATTTATTAAATCTTCTTCTTCAATTACATGGCTTTTTACTTGATAATTAGCATTATTGTTATTTTCTTCTCTATATTTTACTAAATTAGATATAGATCCTTGAGATTCCTGCCAAATTAATCTTCCTGATTCATCACTTAACCAATGAATGTTATGTTGTGGGTATTGTTGACATAATCCTTCAAATTCTTCCTTAGTAGAAGCTAATGAATCAGGAAATTTTCTATTATCCTGGTCTTTTTGTATTTCCTTTTTAATCTCTACTTGGCGATTAAATATACGGTCTATATAGTAATCCCTATCATAACCACTGGAAATTGGTAATTTATTCCCTATCTTAACTTCTTCACCAGTAATAAGCTTAGTCAATGTTTCCGTATCTATTAGTTCTTTTTGATCTTCATTGATTAATTTATTTAAACTTATTTTCTCTCCTTGAAATATAACTTTTTTTTCAAAAAGTTTCTTTTGTGATTCAGCAGCTAAATCATCTAATGCAAAGTTCTTGTCTTTTTGCTCTAAATATTCATTAAGTAATTTTGATTTATTCAATTCTTCTTGTAACTTTCTTACCTTGTTTTCCTGTACTATAAAGATAATCTTTTTATGTGATTTCTCATCAAGAAGACTAGATAAATTACTTAATACTTCTGACAACTTATTCTCATCTAAATTAGAAGGATACTCCACTACTAGCAGGTGACTTGCTTCTAAATAAAAAGCCTTATTAATTTCATTTTGTTGTTTTATATAACGATCAAACTTAAAAATAAGATAATTATCATGTAAAGAATAACTCTGTATATTTTGCAATGTTTGATAAATATTTAAGGAACTTAATAATGTACTTTTTGTATTTAAAAGAAGAATTTTTTTATCTTTATTGTTAAAAAAGCTATCAAGGTTAATAGAGTCTTTAAAATGTATATCAAATTCTCTAATATTATTTATTTCTCCTATACTTTGGTTTAATGATCTAACTATATTTCTTGGTTTAATAAGAAAGCTATGTTCTACAAAATTATTGCATTTAGGAATCACATCTTTTTTATAATAGTCAAGCAACCGTAGCTTACGTTCAGAAAACCATGTTCTTCCATCTTCACCATGCTGAACAAGTATATGAGGTATTCTTACAATTAGTTCAGATTGTTGCTCATTTTCCGGATATCTAAATGCTCTAGCAAGAATCACAATTTTACTATTATTATCAATGTTACTAGGGTTATTTTTAATCTCATCAAGAGTTTGTTTAACATCATCTTCATCTTTAATAAGTTCTGTTATTTTTTTAAATTCTTCTAGTTTATCATCTAGTTTATCATTGTTTGATTTATCATATGGATTACAATCATTCTTATATATGATTTGCATTGCCAAATGTGTTAGCTCATGAGCTAGAGTACCTAATAACTCAGCTTCTTCTACCTTAGCTGCTATATAAAGTCTTCCGTCTTTATAGTCAGTAGTGCCTTTTGTGGCTTCTGAAGCAGTAGGGTTGATATCTTTAATATTTTCATTATCAAAATCAAAAACTATATCAAGATAATCTGTATATTGAACAACTTGAAGAATCTTTGAAACTTCAGGAATAGAATCTAACTTCTGATAAAAATTCTTTATTTTTTCGTGAAAATCTTCAATAGGTCTGTTTGATCTTGACTTCGATATTAAGTGAAAAATATGCGCTTCTTTCATTGCAGGAAAATAAGGAATCATAGCTTCTTTTAAAATATCCTTTTCTCCTATAGATAATTTACTTATACATTCTTCTTCATTCTTATTGCTAAAACTAACCCCAATTGATTTAAGAAAAACATAAATTTTATATTTCTTGTTCTCAATAGCTGTAAAAACTGCTGATTTGCCTTTACT
>CAJPVJ010002327.1:0-13403 GCA_905397405.1 Oppiella nova
ATCGAAAATACACACAAATCCCGCGGTTTTATACCATTCATGAAGTTATAAAAGTTTAGTAACTGTGAGGACAGGGCTATAAAGGCAACAACCATCATGCCAATGGATACGTGTATCCAAATTGTGTTTGAAAAATAAAACACATCCCCAATGATGGCATAAAACTCTGGATTTTGTTGTGGTATTAGTATTGACACCAATTGTCTCAAAATAAATTGAGATAATATTGAAACGAAAACAACAATCGGTTTGTGAAACCATCGCCTCTTCGGAGCATTGAATGGCTTATGGGCTGAGAGACCGATGCTATACAAGTGAGTGCCGGCACTCCTGATGGCCAATGATCCGGGTATTACTTTATTGACAGACAAATAATGATAAGACTCTGGATTTTGTTGAGGTATTAGTATTGACAACAATTGGCTTAAACATAGTCTAAAATTTACTGTCAAAACAACAATGAGTTTGTGAAACCATCGCATCTTTTGAGCATTTAATGGCTTATGGTTTATGCCGACACTACTGATAGTTAATGATCCGGGTATTACTCTATTAATCCTCACCCGGGGTACAGTTTGCTCGGGATGAACGCGCATATTATTTATATTAAAATAATCCCTAATATTTAAGTAAATTTTAAATTTTATTCCTTGACTTTAGAAATAGTACATACTTTTGACATTAACTTTATTTTTAAAGCTTAAATACATTTGGCATTCATTAGTACTACGATTAAAATATAATCGTATTCAAATTAAGTGCCAATTAGTGCACATTAAATGCACACAGCTTACATTTTATAGTTTAATTGCAATTAAAATAAACTTGCCATAATAATGTAATCAGTAATTATAATAATGTTCATTTTATATTCATTTTAATTTCTATCATATCAATACATTACGAATATAAATTTTTCAAATAGCTTTGTTTAGTTATTACGAATATTAAGTTTAGTTAATCTCCTCTTAATTACGTCATAACGATATGAGCATAAGATTTATTATTGGGTCTTGGCATTTTATTATATTGTTTGGATCTTATATTATCGTACTTTTAATAGCTATATTTAGAAGTTATTAGGGTAGCTATATATTGTATATTTTGGTAATATGATTAAGGTATCGGTGTTATTAAGATTTTAAAACACGTGTAAATTGAGAAACAGTAGGCCACTTACCCGTGAGGGGGGGTTTCCAGTTAGCAAGGTTGATTAATTGAACGATTTAGTTAGACACATTATACTAATTTTCATGAATAGTATCGGAATGACAGTTAATATCTATAAATGAATTTCAATTACAATTTGTTAAACCATTAAATGTTTGCAAACCTCATATCCTTTGAAACTTGTGATGAGAAATAGTTTCCAACAGTAAAACCCAATCCCTTTCCCACCCAATCGCTCAATGAATGTCATTACCTAGATAACATTTATGGGTAATAATTTAAATAAAGTAAATATATTTAATTCAATATATAAATAGAAATTTTTAATATTTAATAAAAATAATACATACTTTAGTTTAGTGTTAAGCGAGAGATAAGTATTGTTTCGTACGATATATGCGTTGAAATGATTGTACAAAATGTAATGTAGTTGATATAGTATTGATGAATAGTGTATAATAAACACCAGGGTTAATAGAAATTCAAGAAATAATATGAATGCAGCTAATCTTATAATCAATATTATGTGACCAAACAATGTTACATAAAGGAGTACAGTAATCAATGTAATTATACCAAACCAATAAATAGCCAAAAAGTATTGCCAATAAATACGGTTATAACCATTGATTTGTGTGAATATATCGTTAAGTTTATGCATAATTAGGTTAATATTTGTTGTCTTATTTTTACTGGCAATCAGTCGATGGTCAATTGATTTTAATTTTAACCACAAATAGTATACAATAATTATGTAGTATACCAATTGCCACATAATTATGCAATTTATGTAATAGGAGTTGATTCCCATAATGATTGATTTTTAAAAATATTTTAATCCTGTTTTAATTATCTTGTAAATTAAATATTGCCTAGTAATAGATTTTGTATTGAATTTAAATAAAGCAAATTATTTTAAATATACTTATTATGAAAATAATCTAAACATTTATAACTTACTTGTTAATATTTATTTTTAAAGTTTAAGTACTGGTAATATAAAGTTTTTAATTGTTTTCAACTTGATTTAAATTATAAATTTATTAAAATCCATTTTATGAATCTGTGAAATATTTCCAATTTAGGCATTCGTTGCATACATACCTCAATCCCGGAGCTCATCGCCTGAATATTCTTGATATGTAACGTCTGAATGTGTGGTCATTGTGTGTACAATGAGTCAAAGAATTTGTCATTCAATTCACAATTGAATCACAACATGCAATAAGGATCTATCTATTTTATTTATAAAATTATTATTTTCTAGCTTAATAGAATGTTTAATTTTAATTTATATGACACAAATAATCTATAAAATGATTATAAACTATTAATTTAGTGATTCTAAACTATGTTTATTAAGTTTAGATAAATAATTCTATTAAACTCAATTTATCGTTGGTTTAGTGTATTTTTATTAGATTTAGTTATAATTTTAATATTAATTGCAATTTTGTAAATTTAACAAGTTATAATTGTTAGCTAACTTGGAAAATAATTAAACAAATTAAAAGTTACTATAAATAATGACTTAATTAAGTTTAAAAGTAGTTAAATCATTTTTATTTTCAATGCAATTTAAACTATAATAAACAGCAATTCTGTTCAATTCTTGAAGTCAAGTGACAAAAGTATTGTTTGCATTCAGACAGCGATTCAATGACCACATCATCATTAGCAGCACTGCTCTCATAATAGCAAATCAAACCAAATGCTCGTAATTTATTAAATAATTTAATAGATCTGTACTTCAGATTCTGTAGTATATTAAAGCAATTTCTAGTGCCAAATATTATCCAACTTTAAACACAATTTCTTGATATGTTTGCATTCAATGACAATTATTCTGATACAATATAAATATTATTACGGTATATACTATAACTGATTTATTTTGATGTTTGTGGCCCTTATACTACAAGCTTTGTACTGTAGTACTAAGTACTTATTATACCATGTAGTACAAAGTATCATATAATAAGGGCATACAGTATAATGTATAAATGTAAAATATAAGATAAAAACAGGAGTTAATCACTAATTAAATATGGAATTACAAAAATTATGAAAATAATTATATTTGCGGTCCCTCTGTCTGTCCTCCTCCTTCTTATAGCCCTTCGCCACCTTCTGTGACCTTCTGTCAGGCCTTCTGTCAGGCCTTCGTCTGTCTTCGAAGAGACCTTCTGTGGAAAGCCTTTCCTTATGGTTAGTAGCGGTTCTCGTATTCTTTTCGCCGGCACTCTTGATGACGGCCCACACATTGAGAAAGCGGTTGATGTCTATTTCAAAGACCACCTCAATCCGAGGCACACCTTTTGGCGCCGGAGGAATGCCTGTCAACCAGAATTTTCTCAAAAGGTTGTTGTCTTTAGTCATGTCTCCCTCCCCCTCATACACCTCAATGGCAACTTCCAACTGATTGTCCGAATCGGTGGTCATTATGTGGGTCTGACGGGTGGGGAAAGTTGTGTTGCGTTTGATAACAGTGGTCATCACTCCGCCCGCAGTCTCGATGCCCAGTGACAGGGGGGTCACGTCGAGCACCAGGAGGTTCTTCACGGCCTGACTCCTGTCGCCGTTGAGGATCGCCGCCTGAACTGCGGCCCCGTATGCGACCGCTTCGTCCGGATTAACGCTTTTGTTGAGTTGTTTACCGCCGAAGAAGTCTTGAAGAAGTTTCTGTATTTTGGGAATCCGTGTCGACCCGCCCACCAGTACGATGTCGTGCACCTGACCCCTGTCTAGCTTGGAGTCCCTCAACGCCCTCTCCACCGGTTCCAGAGTCGACCGAAACAGGTCTTCGTTCAGCTCTTCAAACCGGGATCTCGTGATCTTTGAGTAGAAGTCTATGCCCTCGAAGAGTGAGTCTATTTGGACGAACGCCTCACTGGCCGACGAGAGCGTCCTCTTCGCGCGCTCGGAGGCCGTCCTCAGCCGACGCATCGCTCGCTTATTCACCGACAGATCCTTCCGGTGCCGGCATTTGAACTTACGTACGAAATGGTTGACGAGTCGGGTGTCGAAGTCCTCGCCTCCCAAATGCAAGTCTCCGGCCATTGACTTCACTTCAAAGATACCGTGTTCTATGGCGAGGACCGACACGTCGAGCGCACCGCCGCCTAAGTCGAAGATAAGGACATTGCGCTCTTTCGGACCCCTCCTGTCGAGTCCGTACGCAATGGCCGCCGCTATCGGCTCATTGATAATCCTCAGGACATTAAGACCACTGATGATTGCCGCGTCTTTAATAGCCTGACGCTGACTCTGGTTGTAAAGGGCGGGCACTGACACCACGGCATTGGACACCTGTCCGCCCAGGTATGCCTCCGCGATCTCCTTCATCTTCAATAACACCATCGCTGAGATCTCTTCGGGAGAGAAGTACTCTGACTCTCCCTTATAGTCCACTTTGATCTTAGGTTTGCCCGAATCGGACACCACATCGAAGGGCCAGTGATTCATATCTGACTGAACCGGGAGGTCATCAAAGCCCCGACCTATCAGTCTCTTGGCGTCATAGACGGTATTCGACGGATTCATATTCACCCGATTCTTAGCCGGGTCTCCAATTAGACGTTCCGTGTCTGTGAACGTCACATACGAGGGGGTCGTCCTATTGCCCTGGTCATTGGTGATGATCTCCACCTTACCATGCTGATAAACTCCGACACACGAGTAGTTTGTGCCCAAGTCTATGCCTATCGCCGGTATCATTGCCATTGTCGAGGATATTGAAGATATTGGATGAGTTGAACGGTATCACCAAATATATAGTAACTGTAATATAGTTATCAACGAATGAATGGACACTCAGTTCAGACTAACTGCAAGTAAATCACTATTTATGGTACTAAGCTACAGTAAATTGCTAATAATGCAGCGCCATAATAATATAATTTATACCAATAAGCACTAGTAGACAACATTTATAATTTTGTAATATAATATTTTTGAAGATATGATATCATTCATTACGAAAGTAGTATTAGAATCTAATAATTAGATAATAATGTAATTGTATTTATTTATAAACATTAAATAAAAATATCAACATCTATGCAAAATAAATTATACTTATTCCAGTGAATATTGTAAGACCCTATTAATTATAGTTGTTTTTTTGCTGTCAACAATAAATGACTGTACTGTATTGCCTCGTAAGCATGCAACATGATCCTGTTTGTTTATGCATATTATGTCACAAAGGCTATTACTGTACATAAACTGTCACATAAATCTTTTTAATGTCTTTTCTATATAAACAGATGTTTTCTTTGTTTAAAACACAGTCTATTGAGTGGTGCTCTCAAGTGAACATCACTTTATGTATTACTGTATTTATCTCTAATAAAGGCCTTTTTGAAAAATATACAGTGTTATTTACTTAATTAACCAAATTTAACTAAAATCACCAAGATCAAATAAGCAAGCTAATTAATCTACCGTAACCGTGAGCCGGGATTTAGGCGGACAGCCTCCCAGTGCTCACAATATTGTCAACTTATTTTGAGTTTTAAAAATAACAATAATTGTGTAGAATATTTATATTTAGTGAAAAAGTAATTTATTTAAACAATATTTTGGTATACACAAGTTAAATGCTCAGTTAGGTTTACGTTAAAAACAAGTTAATATTTTAATTTCATTTTCATTTTGGGTCAAATTAAGTCTCTTTCGGTGAAATCCGTGATATATTTCCAGTTTAGGCAACCGTTTCATACAATTCTCAATACTGGTGTTCATCACCAGATCTTTCTTACCATTCATATGCAACGTCTGAATGTGCGGTAAATGTGTGTGAATTGAGTCAAAGAATCTCGCATTCAATACACTATTTTGCAAATCGAGTGACAAATATGTTAATCGTTTGCATTCAGGCAGTGATTCAATGACTACATTATCATTTGCAGCCTCAACCTCAAAATAACAAATTAAATGAAGTGCTCGTAGTTTTGCAAACAATTGAATTGATGTGAGTATTAAAGGGAATTCTCGACGCCGTATATACAGTAATGTTAAACACAATCGCGTAATATGTTTGCATTGAATGGCCAACTGTTTCATACGATCTATAATGCGTCCATCGATTGTCAAAATAATACAATTCATACGTAGAGTTAATTTTGTTAAGTTTTTCAGATGTGATATCTGTGTCAATGCATTAACTACCTGGTGAATAAAGCAGTCACCCATGTCTATATCGATAGACTTTAGTTGATATTCATAGTGATTGACAAACACTTTCAAAAGTTTCAAATTAGTAGGGCTTCTGCATCTAAATCGACTGTTTGTTAAACTTTTAACAATTAGTTTATTATTGCTGTTGAAAATGACAGACAAATCAAATGAACTAATTTCCGGAAAAGTAGTGGAAAGTTGTCTGAGACTTGTGCAAGAATTTAGGTACTGTTTAAATACATCTATAGCCAGGTTACTAATGGCACCCGAGGGTAATATCAGTTAATCTTGAGTCGTGTTTACGTAATATTGTGCCCATTATTATGGAGTCAACTCTGGGAACAAACCGCACGTGAATTGTCTTCAAGTGTTTGTATGAATTCATGAGTCTTTCAAAGACTCGTTCCGTTGTTTCCGAATAGATCTCAATATCAATGGATGTAATGTTTGTACACTTTCTCACCACTAATGACAATAACCGCAGCGATCTTATGGGCAAAAATATGAATTCATGAGTCTTTCAAAGACTCGTTCCGTTGTTTCCGAATAGATCTCAATATCAATGGATGTAATGTTTGTACACTTTCTCACCACTAATGACAATAACCGCAGCGATCTTATGGGCAAAAGCATGAGCTGTTTCTCAGATAGTATAATAGTGTCCACATTCTTGAACACTAATCGCTGCCACTGTTTGGATAGACATTCAAATCGGAAACAGTCTTCAAATGATAGGTAAGACAATAGGAGTCCACACAAGTCATCACCGAATCTGTCCAACGAGTCTTTGGGATAATATTCCTCTTGAGTCCTATTCGTAGACATCTTTCCACAAAATACAACTTTTAATTATAATTAATATTAATAAATAGCATTTACTATTCAAATAATGAATTCACAATTGAGACCATAAACAAGTGAACTATTCAATTGTTTTTACTGTTTAAGGCCTAAAGTTTAGGAGCACCTGTAGGTCTGACTATTTGCATAGATTAGTTAGTAAACTAGTTTTGTATAGGATTTGGATTAAGATTGTGCCAAAAGTTAGCATTATACACTGTACATTTTGTTAATATTTATAAAGTAAACTTTATTTAGTATCTGGGTTACGTTTGCACCTGAAATAACTTTATTAAATGCATTAAAAATGACAATAATTGTGTAGAATAGTGACAAAAAAATTTATATTTAAACAATATTTTATAATACAGTATTTTAATACTAGAATATTAAATATTATAAATATTAATAATAAGTCATAAAACATAAACATTTTAATTTGGTTTAATTTCATTAAATCACTTTCTGTCAAATCAGTGAAATATTTTCAATTAAGGCATATGTAGTGGAAATAAATATTACTGGAAATGAGGAAAATATTTGTTACCGTAATAAGTCATTTATTTTAGTAATATTTTCTAATACAGTAGTTTAGTATGGTTAATAGCTTGTGAGATAAGATTGGGTTATAAAAAGTGTATTTTAAAATATTTCATTCAATTAAATCTCTTTCTGTCAAATCCGTGAAATATTTTCAGTTTCGGCATATGTTTCATACAATTCTCAATCCCGGGGCTCATCACCAGATTATTCCTGATATGCAACGACTGAATGTGTGGTAATTGTGTGTGAATTGAGTCAAAGAATCTGTCATTCAATTCATATTTCTTGAAGTCTAGCGACAAATGTCTGTATTGTTTGCATTGAGACAGTGATTCAATGACCACTTTATGCTTTTCAGGGGTTATGCCATCGAAATAACAAATCAAATCAAGTGCTCGTAATTTGCAAAAATATTTAATGGATCTGTAAATCCATCTGAATTCTGTTCCCCATATATTCACTAACTTTAAACACAATCGCGTGATGTGTTTGCAGTCATCGCCCAACAGTTTCATACCACCCAATGGTTCTCCAATTACATTCATTTTAGCGCAATTCATACGTAGAGTTAGTTTTGTTAAGGCATTCAGATCTGATAACTCTATCATCCCATCGACCACTTGTTCAGTATCGCAGTCATCGAAGTCTATATCAATAGACTTGAGTTCATATTTATAGTGATTGACAAACACTTTCAAGAGATCCAAGTCCTCATCGCCCCTGTATATGAGTTGAAAGTTTGTCAACCTTTTCAGTAAAAGTGTGTTATTTGTCCCGAAAATAACAGATAATTTAAGTGAACTATTTTGCGGGCTATGAAGGGACAGTTGTCTGACATTTGTGCAGAAATAGATATAATATTTGAATTGATTTATGGCCACATTGTTATGCCATCCCAGAGTAATACGAGTTAATCTCGTGTAATGTCTGCGGAGTACTGTTCGCATGATTATGGAGTCAACTCTGGGCACAAACCGGACGTGAATTACATTCAAATTCTTGTATGAATTCATGAATACTTTAAACACCCGTTCCGTTGCTTCCGAATTGATCTCAATATCAATGGATGTAATGTTTGCACACTTTCTCACCACTGATGACAATAACCGCCGGAATCTTACGGGCAGTTTCAGGAGCTGTTTGTCTGATAGTATAAGACTGTCCACATTCTTGAACACTAATCGCTGCCATTGTTTGGACAGACATTCAAATTGGAAACACTCTTTAAACGACAGATAAGACAATATGAGTTGACACAAGTCATCACCAAATCTCTCGAACGAGTCTTTGGGATAATATTCCTCTGGAGTCCTATTCGTTGACATCTTTTGTCAAAACATACATTTAATTATACTTAATAAATAGCGTTTGTTATACCAATATAATGAAATCCACAATTAAAATCATAAACAAGTGAACAGAAAATTGTATTTATTGCTTGAGAGCACGTGTAGGTCTGACTATTTGCAAAGTTTAAATAAACTAGTTTTGAACAGGATTTTGGATTAAGATTAGCATGTTGGTATATTTTCTAATCTACTTTATTTATAATCTGTTTTTCATTTGCACTTAAAATAATTTTATAAAAAGTATTATTAATACATAGAAACATAAGCATAGAAATGACAGTAATTGTGCACAATATTTGTCGTGAAATTGTATAATAATTTATTTAAACAATAGTTTATAATATAATATTAGTACTTTATAGTTAATAATAATTTAATAGTTAAGTTTATGTCATAAAAAGTTAATTTTTAAAATTACATTTTAATATTTCATTCAATTAAATCTCTTTCTGTCAAATCCGTGAAATATTTTCAGTTTAGACATCCGTTGTATCAAATTTTCAGTCCCGGTGCTCATCACCAGGTCATCCCTTATATGCAATGTCTGAATGTGTGGTAAATGTGTATGAATTAAGTCAAAGAATGTCTCATTTAATACACAACTCTTGAACTCTAGTGACAAATGTGTTAATTGTTTGCATTCAGACAATGATTTAATTATAGTATCCATATCTGAGTAAATATCACTAAAATACAAAATCAAATCCAATTCTTTTAAACCTTTAAACCATTGAATAGATGGGAATATATTAGCGAATTCTTGTCCCAATATATTCACTAACTTTAAGCACAATCTCTTGATTTGTTTGCATTCAATGGCCATATGTTTCATACCATCTATAAGTAGTTCATCGATCGACACAATATCGCAGTCCATACGAAGAGTTAGTTTTGTTAAGACTTTCAAATGTGATAATTGTGTCAACCCGTCGACCACTTCTTCAGTATCGCAGTCCTCGAAGTCTATGTCAATAATCTTGAGTTGGTTTTCGTATTGATTGACAAACTCTTCCAATAGATCCGAGTCTTCGTCGCCTCTGTATATGAATCGAGTGTTTGTCAGACTTTTCAATAAAACTTTAGTTTTCGTTATGTTATACAAAATGACAGATAAGTCTAATAAACTATTTTGCGGACAAGTAGTGGACAGTTGTCGGAGATTTATGCAGTAGTAGGCGTAGTGTTTAATTACTTTGACAGCCAGGTCATTATGAGATCCGATAGTAATGTCAGTTAATCTATTGTCGTGTTTACGGAATATTGTGTCCATTATATGACAGTCAGCTTTGGGCACAAACCGCACGTGAATTGCATTCAAATTCTTGTATGAATTCACGAGTATTTCAAACACTTTTTCAGTCGCTTCTGAATTGATCTCAATATCAATGGATGTAATGTTTGCACACTTTGTGACCAATGATGACAATAACGGTTTGAATCTTATGGGCATATTCTTGAGCTGTTTATCTGATAGCATAAGAGTGTCCGCATTCTTGAATACACATCTCTGCCACTGTTTGGACAGACATTCAAATCGGAAACAGTCTTCAAGTGACAGATAAAACGTTATGAGAGCACACATATCATCACCGAATCTGTCCGATGAGTACTTCGGGTAATATTCTTCTGGAATGCGATTCGTTGACATTTTGAACAAAAATAAAAATTGTTAAATAAATACTTAAAGAGCAATAAAGTTGTAAACAAGTGATCAGTAAATGAATAGTAATTTGTTTGAATGAGAGCACGTGTGTGGGTATTACGTGAACACATGTATCAGTACAGTCTCAAGGTAGTCACTTTTTACGCAAACTTTTAATATATTGTAGCATGGCATTTTACAATTGACTGGTCTATTTGCCTATTAGCACAGGTAAGCAACTTTATAAAACTATATTATTAATAAGTTAACAAATATCGTACACACTGTGGATTTTTATAACATTTAATGTATAATACTTGTAGTTAAAAAAATATTCAAAGTATAATTAAAATATGATTTTAAGTTCAAAATAACATAAGAATTATTACTCAACAGTAGTGTTGATGTCAATACTTTTCATGTCAACACTTGACAACTGTATAAACAAACATTAATTTCATTAGACATGCGTTTTAATAACGTGTAAATGACGTGATAGTAATAGTAAAGCAATAAATGATTCATCATGCTACGATAAGAAAAACTTAACATTGCAAAAACAATATTTACAAAACCTACACTTTATTTCAGTAGTCAATTCAGTGCAATAGATTGAGTTCATAAACATCTTGAAATAAATGACAGTAAATATCTAGAATATTATATGCAGTATTGAACTTATGTTTTATTTTTAAAAAGCAAATAAATAATTTAGTTAAATAATTTTATTTAGAAAATAATCAAATAGTCGTCTTTGAGAAACTTAATAATTGTATATATTTTTAAATAATTGTTTTATAATTTAAGTAATTTGTAGTTATATAGCAATATAAGCAAATATTAAATAAATAAGAGTTTAATTGATTTTTAGATTAGATTATATTCAATAATATAGACATAGATAGATACAAAATACTTTCAATTCAATTAAATCTCTTTTTGTCAAATTTGTGAAATATTTTCAGTTTAGGAATCCGTTGCATACAATTCTCAATACTGGGGCTCATCACCAGTTCCCTCCTAATATACAACATCTGAATGTGTGGTAAATGTGTGTGAATTGAGTCAAAGAATGTGTCACTCATTACACAGTTCTGCAACTCTAGCGACAAATGCTTTAATTGTTTGCATTGAGACAATGACCACAATGACCACAATGACCTAGTACAGTACAGGTGTCCCAATCCACTACAGAATACCTGTTCTCTATACTACATAATAAAGTCAATGATTTTAATTTGCAATACGAGTGAATGGATTGACAAATTTGAGTCAATTCTCGTGTCAAAACCCTAACAAATGTTAGACAAAGTCTCTGAATGTGTTTGCAATTGAGTCCTAAGTCTTTGATACCATTCATAAGCGATTCAGTCATTTGACCGAAATTATTGATCAAAATAGTTAATTCCCGTAAACCACGGAGTTTTGATAACTGAGTTAACCCTCTGACCACTACCTGATAATAAAATATCGTGCTAATTAAATGCTAATTAAATCTAATATTTTTACACAATTTAGTGATTTGATTGTGATTTCAATGGATGTAATTCAACAAAATAAATTATTTTAATTTGAGTAATTATAATTGTGTCATAATTAAGATATAATTACGTCCAGCAATATATAAGCATTGATATACTTCATAGCTATTCATAGGAAACAAATCATAGCAATAGTAACCGATTGCCGGTCCAGTGGACAGGCGTTCAATGAATACCATAACCCCTAACCTCTGTCTCAAAGATAATACAGTCTTCGGCGACGATATATATGACAACATTAGGGCATAGGGTCTATGGGCTGCCTTTGATATCCAGGCGCACATCAGGTATACCAAGAAAGGTATTAAACACAAACAGAGGGTACAAATGGACATAATTATTCTGACCGATAGATCAGAGTTTGGGTTATGTGTCAAATAAATAACTATTTGACAGCCAATGGTTGCGATGTAATAAAGTATGAATAGTATGTGTTTGAAGTAATCATTCAACCGTTTGGTCTGTATTTCCCAATAATGGTGTTCAACGATAGCCGCCATTAATAGCCGTTTGTTATCGTATTTAACACTCAATGCTATCTTACGGCAGATCTCAAGAAATTTGTGTTTCAAGTAATAAACGGTTGTAATGAATACCGATAGCATCATACATACCAACGCTATCAACACCATTAAACTTAACAATACGTGAATGTTCAATATGTTCATCATGACAAATTTACTCCAAGATGGATTATTAATAAATATTATTGTCGTATGATATCCATGAAATAATGTGGATGACAAAATTACAAATCGATAAATGTACTTACAAAAATATAAATTTAGCAATGCTAGATACTTGGCTAATTTATTCATTTTATGACTACTTAATGGATAATTAAATGAATTGTATTTTAAATTATTTATGAAGTTGAGGCATGTCATTTTATTATTAATTTCCATATATGATGTAGAATACCCAAAACAAAAGTTTGCAAACATTATTATAACTACAGCCATGTATAACACACTTTTGACATTCATATAATATGTATCAAATAGTAAATCTAATATGAATTTTCTTTTAATTAAGATTAGGGCTAAAAATCTTATACTCATCAGTAGTACTGATATTCTGGTCAATACAACCGCATATAATCGGCGTTTACTTGGCGTACGTGCGGACACGTACTCA
>CAJPVJ010002328.1:0-13393 GCA_905397405.1 Oppiella nova
AATACAATTAATGTGGATACCCATAGCGCCGGTCCTAGTGGTAGACCATTGGGAGCACCGCCCAGTTATGAGGAAAGTGCTGTACAACAACCATTCCCTACAAAAACTGAGACTATTTCAATGCAGTTATAAATTACTTGATGAATTAATGTATTTATTTTTTTTTGCATTTGAATCTCGATTATACGAAACAGTGACAAATATTTCTATGAGTAATATAGGATTAAGCTTTTTTGGAGCATGTCTCATAGTAAACCAATGCACCACGTTCCATAAAAATCTTAATCTTATATTACTCATAGAAATATTTGTCACTGTTTCGTATAATCGAGTCTCATTTACTTGTTGATATTAATTTAATTGTATTATGTGGATATATTGTAATGTTAAACTGTATAATATAATATGTAAAATTGTAAATTATTTTACTATTTTGTATAATGCTTACTCAATGCTTAATGTACTGTATGAGTTAGGTGATTCAATAATAATATTCTGTTTAAATCTAATGTTTTAAATTATTTAATATCATATTAATTATCAATAAAATCTAAAATTAAAAACAAAAGTATATTTTTATCATAACACTTCTAGTTTTAATTCACGAATTAATTAATTATATTGCTATATGTGTTATGAAATCAAGGATTTTGTTATAAGGTGTTGCCTAATGAGTCTGAAACTGATAATACAATGCACTTCAGTCCCCATTTGTTCATTAATACAGAATATTGGTTTCAATGTCAATGTTATCAGTGGAATGTATTAGGAATAATACGACCTGGCTGATAACATAATGTATTTCTATGAACTATTGTAGTTTAATCTCAAGAATTCAATAGCAAATAATATCGGTACAATATGTAATAAAGTGTATATTTGTTATATTTAATACACAATTGTATAAATATACGTATTTATTTGTTTAAACCCTTGAATTACATTATTTATAAAATAATGTTATTGACATTTATAATAATGACAATTACGTAATTATTCTATATAATTACTAAATTAAATATATATTTAATTATATTTTTAATGTGTAATTTATACTATTAAATGTATTAATAATCTACATTATAACTGTTGGTAAAATAAAATTTGCCTATTATATTTATGATATGATACAAATTAGTATTGAAAAACATTATTTTTTTATAGAAAACTTTTATATTATCAATAAATGTGTTCACAAACTATTTGATATTACATAATCCTATACAATATAATAAAAGGATCAGTCAAAAGTTGTATTAAAAATCTAAATGAACATAAAGTGGTGGTACTTAAAAGGACATTAGATAATGTCCCGGGTTACTAATTGAAAACTATTGTTCAAGTCATAAGTTAATGATTGATATACGTTTATGTAATGATTTATGTTTAACCCTTAAGTACTGTATAACTAATGTCGTCAATTAGTTATTAATTGCCGGCTCACTTATACGTTTATTAAATATTAAATTACTATAATTTTCTCACTCAAAACAATAATTTGTGATTAATTAAGTTTAAGTTTATAATATACTGTAGTATTTTTAGTTAATATGTGTAATTAATAAAACAATACGTTTGGTATAGTTTCTTGAATATGAAAAAGCATAAAATGTTAATATTTAATATTATAATATTTTATTTATTGATAACTACCTGTCTCACCGACCAGTCAACCACACCATCTTACAAAACCTGGTCGACCATCAAACCTATTCATACCATTCCCTGCAATTCCAGTGATATCTGCCATAAAATAGCCCCGGACTATGAGCTGAGTTGTATCAACGGACAGTGTCAGTGCAACTCAGGTGCTATGCCAATGACATACCGATGGAACGGTACGGCATGTGCCGTAGTCCACTGTACAAGTAATGCCGACTGTGACCCTATGCGGGAATGCCGCAAAAGGGATCCTTGTGACTTGGACTATCAATTAAGCTCGTACAATGATGATGATAATGATATTGAGCTAGATAATGATGATAACAAGCATTGCTATTGTCGACCCTTATATCAACCAGACTATTATGATTCTGAAAAATGTACAAAGGTTAATTCGACAATAGGTAAAAGGTGTCATGCCAATATATGCTTTTGTAGCTCCGACCTAAAGCAGGCCTGTATGGATGGCAGGTGTCGGTGCCAAACAAACTACTATCCCGAGAATAATCAATGCAAATTCAAAACATGCACCTTGGACACTGACTGTAGCACATATGATAAGCACCGGTATTGTTATAAAGGACAGTGCATATGTCAAAGCAACTACACCGAAAATATTAAAAATGGTAATAAATGTACTTTTTCCAAGAACCTTTTTGAGACTGATGATTCCGATGACCCAGACACAAGTAATGGTAATTGGGGCATATATGCTGTGTTTGGTGCCATCATAGCTATGATTGTATTTTCAATGAGTGGCTATTTTGTGTATAAACATAGGCGCCATACGTCCAAAAAAGCAATCATCGAAAGTGAAAATAGCATAACTTTGCAAAATATACGTACAAGAATTCTGTCCCGGATAAGTAGCTTTAGACACAGAGACAATAGTGTGCAAACGTGTAGTGATGATAATAGTGATAACAATAGTGATAATAATCAAGAACAATTAAATAATGATGATAATCAACAGCCTTATACCATATCCAATGGTAGTACAGGTGATATGGATGTTCACTACAGGAGACACCTATCACCAGGTGATGTGGTCTCACCAAGTGAGAGACCACCTAGCTATCATATTGAATACCCTAATAGTGATAATAATTCAGCACCATTTTCGTTGTCAATTAGCACCATAAGTACCGTGAACTTTGATATCCATAACGTGGGTCCGAATGGTCGACCCCTGGGAGCACCGCCTACTTATGAAGAGAGTGCTGAACATCCCTGCGCTTCAAAGACTGAAACTATTTCATTGCAATTATAATACTATATTAATAGATAAAAGTAATATATTATGTAATAATAGTATAACTGTTATATATTTTGTAAATATTTCTTTAATGTAACCAAAAATGTAAATTGTTTTTGTAATTTGTTTCATAGTTTTCATTATAAACTTTTATTGTACTTATGGCTAATGAAGAGTGAAATTTTAATCTATTTTTCATTGTATTTTTCTTATTAATTATAAAGTGCTGTATATTAGTAGATAATGTTCAAAGTATAAACTGTTCAAATTAATCCTATTTGTTGTTACATAAATATAAATCCTAGTTATAAGTATAATAATTTTTATTTATTTTTAAAAAATAATTATTAATTAAATATATTAACAAAAACAATGCTTCAGAAACATGATGTGTCCGTTCACACAATGCGATTGTATCCCAAGTGATCACAACAATATAAAGCTCAAGTTAATTTATAGTCTACTAATTTAAGTCTAGTAATTGTGAAATCCATATAAATTGTATTTACAAAACTTAATACAGCAACCCATTTAATCTAATACAAAAAATACTCTGTACAATGTTTTATAAAACATATTTTATAACTTTTTCAGCAAATTAATTTATACTTAACATTTTAACATAATTGTAAATATGCATTGTAATATATAAAAGTTATTAATTTTTTATTTAACTATGAGTAATATGTTCGTTCATGTAATATTAGTGTTGCCATCAATTATTTTATTTTTATATTTCAAACCCTGTATTACCGAGACGTGTAGCACCGGTACGTGTGTGGGCAGAAACAATGTATGTGCCAACAAGGACTGTCAGTGCGCCCCTAACTACCAGCCCGGCCAGGGGTCACACTGTAAATACTTCGAGTGTCACGACAACACCTCGTGTCGTGTATACGACACATACCGGTACTGCTATAACACCCAATGCGTGTGTCAGCCCCTTTATGTGGAGGACCCGGAAAATGGCCGGTTATGTTCACTACAAAAGTTAACAATCGGTCAAAACTGTGACAATAGTAGCGCCAAATGTGGTGATAATGAGCGGTGTGTCGACAGTCAGTGTAGATGTGCTGCCAATTATAGGGTCGACCCAAACAACTCCCAGACGTGTCAACGATTCACATGTACGGCACCGTCCGATTGCATTGACCCGTACGACCCCAAACGTGACCGATGTGTTCAGGGTATGTGTCGGTGCAGTTTCTTGTGTCCGGAGGACGACACTAATGGCTATAAATGTGGTAAATGTTATGACAACCAAAACACCCCGGCGTCAAACTGGTGGCAGTATGTCCTATGGGTGGTAGGCTTGGGAATCATACCTACAGTCGGGTGCACTCTATGCTGTTATTTTCGATATAAGCGTAAGGCTTTGAAAAGGGCTGATACCCCGGTTCAGCCAAATCCGGTAGACCCTCCACCGACCTATTCTGAAACACAGGCACCGGTACCACATACGTCCAGTGATGCTAACTCCCGGTGCTCTACAGCGCCGTTCACTATATCGAGCGAAACAAATAGTTTATTGAATATAAATCTATTGAGAAGAATTGGTGGGAATGTGAGCGCCGGTAGTGGTGGAGCTGGCAGTGAAAGTTTTCCTACTATTTATGAAGAATATGACCTAGGTCTGCCCACTGAATTTCATTTAATAGGGCATAATATTGGGTCTGATAGTACACGTGTTGGTACATCCGGTGCTAATTTACAACATGATACCAGTGAACCCACACAAAGTATTGAACAATACCAACCACCAAGTTATGAAATGAGCATGGTACCTGCTCAATACCCGGTTAAACGAGAGACTATATCAATGCAATTATAAATTATAGTTTGGTACATTATTACAATTATAAATTATAAAATAAATAAAATCATTGTAATAGTTATATTTATTTATTATAAAATTCTTATTAATAAATAGTTTTTTATATTTTTATTAATTTCTATTGTATTTTAAAATTATAAAAATACATGTATCATCATTATCTTATATTGATACTATTGTTAATGATTAAAATTTATAATTACTAAATAAACTTAGTTAAGGTAAAACAAATAATAAAACATTGTGATTTCTTGGTATGATACCATTCCCTTCCCTTTAGTACAGTAGTACATAAAATCCACTGTAAATACATATCTCACTGAATGACAGATTGTAACCTAAGAGATGTCATCAAACATAAGACTATTAAACAATGCATTAATATTTGTGTCATTCATATGACTTAATTGTTAAATGTTAAAATATTTATGACTTTTACACGTAAATTAATCGTATTATATTTTTACAATTAAAATGTTGAACATTACAAACTTTTTAATTATAGTAATAATAACATTATGCCACCCTGATTTATACATGCAACAAGATGTACCATGTGATATGATTACTGATGTGTGTGACCACTTTAAGAACAATGTATGTGTGGACAAACACTGTCAGTGCAAACCTAATTATAACCATAGTGGTATAACCCCAGATTGTACCAACTACTATTTATGTACAGATGACAAATCATGTCGTGCTTATGACTCCAATCGTAAATGTGTAAATGACGGCTTGTGTGAGTGTAGGGCCGGGTATGTCGAAGATCCTAAAAATGGTCGGTTATGTACCATGGAAATTTATATTAAGACAACCACAACTACCACCATAACTGTGTCTACAAATAGCTTAACAACAACTGGCTCTAAAAGTACCCATCTACCATCTACTATAACATCACCAACAAATGAGCCAGATAGTGATGCACCTACATCTAATTGGTGGCAATATTTACTGATAGGTTTGGGTATACTTTGCGTCATTATATTCACGGCATTTGGATATTATGTATACAGAAGTCGCGTATATAAGGGGTTTAGTTATAGGAGGCAATCGGATGACACGGATGAGGTGCCAACGTTTACTGGACCTCAACCTACTGGACAGACACCTGATAACCCACACTCCAGGTACAACTCCGGACCCTTTACTATATCCGGCGACGCAAACAATGCGCTAAACATGAATGAGTTGCTAGGAGTGGGTGCTAATGAATTTGGTGGTGGAGGTCGGGCAGACACTACAAGGGGTAATACATCCACAATAACCCCCATATTTGATGATGACTTCCCAGATATGCCCATTGGATTCAACTTAATAGATGTCAATCATATTAGTATTCATCAAAATATTAGTCAAAATGATTTGGATGTCGGAGTGGAACCGGTGTTTGATAGGACTGAGTCCCATTCCAGTACTGGTCATAGTTTTGAAATACTGACAAATGATAATAATTTTATAAATGTTGTAAATGTGTCACCACTGCCGCCACCACCTACGTATGAAATGGCAATGCAGCAGCAAGGTCCTGTTAAACGGGAAACTATATTTATGCAATTATAAAAATTATTTTAACTAATTATTTTTGTATATATGGAACATTTTATAATATTGTATTTACTTACAAATAATTAATTTTATGTAATATTTGTTATTTATTTCATAAATTAATAATTGTACATATTATATAATAAATATCGAATTTATTTTGTATTAAACACTAATAAAATAATAAATAAAATTATAATTACCGATATACNAATAATTAATTTTATGTAATATTTGTTATTTATTTCATAAATTAATAATTGTACATATTATATAATAAATATCGAATTTATTTTGTATTAAACACTAATAAAATAATAAATAAAATTATAATTACCGGTATACGAAATTATTATCACCATTGTTTGTACAGTATTATTCATACATTTCCGAAAATACTTTTGTCTTATATAAAAGTATTTACAACTAATCAGCAAAATAACTTATCCTTCACTTTATAATAATATTATAAAGTTTATTACATGCTAAGACTGTTGCTGATATGGAGATAACATATACTAAAAAAGTAATTAGAAATTGACTGGACAATTAATATAACGATGGTCTCCCCAATATTGATGAACACCGGTATCCAAATAAATTGAAAATAACATAATCAAGAGTAATTAAATTCCCGAGCATGTAGTGTTTTTCACCAAGATATTGGTCCTTTTATTGCTTTTAATGGAGAATAAAATCATTTTAATAGCAATGATATCAGGTTTTATGGACACCGAGTGAAAAACAAAAAACATAAACTATAATTTGTTGCATTGTATTCATATGTATTTGTTTAATAAAATTTGTGTCAGATATAGTTAATAATATAACCAACACTTTATAAATAATTTTATCAATTACCTAAGTAATGAATACAGTAACTCACATAAACTAAAACATTAACTATCAAAACAACCAATTGTTTGACTAATGAGTGATAAATCATGATTGATAAGTAAATATTTTTGAAATTGCCTGTCTCCATATAATAATCAATTTCATATTAAATTTTTATTCTATAATAAATTTATTGCAATATTTTGCTAATATTAAGATTAACAGTACCTTTTAGTTTTTAATGTCACCAAATTACAGAAACAATACATTATGACAAGACTACAACGATAAACAAGCTATAAATAAATATTTGGTGCACTTTATGATGTTGTCTGTCTCCATAATCATAATCAATTTGTTTGGAAAATAAAGTTTTCCTAAATATTTATAACAAAAAATTACTTTTGGATTAACATTGGCATAAAACTAAAATAGTTTTTAGAGTTAAATTACATGTAAATAATTTATTATTTTAAAATGTATGAATATTCACACTATAATGGTTAAATTGGGAAGTTAAAAATTTTTAATTTTACATGGAGAATTAATTTTACATAAAATACAATAATTTTTTTGTAATACAGAAAACCATTTTTGTGTACAAACCACATATCAAAACAATGAACTTTATTTTATTATATTTTTATATACAATAATATTTATTCACAGCCATAAAATAATAAAGTATTTATACAAATTTTATATATAGATATAAATTACAGTAATAATATCGGTAGTAAAATTAACATCAAAAATATTATATATATATATTTAATTTCGTAATTCTAAATAGCTCAATTGATAGAAATTAGAAATTCTTAATAATAATATAACAATATTAAAATTGAATTCAATATTTTTAAAACTTAGTTATTTAAGCGCTCGTATGACTACTATTACTAAATCGTCGGAAACTATGAAAACTCATCAAATACTGGCGAAACAATAGCCGAAACTGACGACTGAACCAGAAATATATGATCGGATAAAACAGAGTGGATATGAGAAAGAGATAGTAAAACATATATAAGTTTGTGGTATAAGAGCACGGATTTTGTCCGTCATGTGTGTAATTAAAGTTAAGTTTCATTATAGAGTTGACATGAAATGCAGAGTTTGTTAACACGAATAATACAAACACCAGAATCAGGCGAATAATGACTCGGATTTCCAGATTTGATTCATTTTTGACATAATCTCTGATAAATGCATAGACGATAATAAATGTACAAATTAATATGGAGAGCACCGGTATGAAGTACTGGACAATTAGCCTTAAAATTGTTGAAAAGGCTTTAAAACTACGATTAGTACTCATGCCATGCATATAAGATTCATAATGATTGCAAACTATAGCTGGCTCATTGTAATTAATATAATAAACATCATTTGTCACCACAAAAGGTATGGACATTATTAAACACGTGATCCATATCCCCAATAATAACCGTTTAGTGGACAGTCTGTTCAGTGGATTATTAGTTGAAAACACATTAATTAATGAAAAGTATTGATCGCACGATAGGACTGTTATGGATATGGAGATGACATACAATGAAAGGGCATTAAAATAATTAGCCATTGACTGGACAATAGATATGATAAGGGGTTGCCCAGTATTAACGAGCACTGGTACCACAATGAATAGGGAATAACAGCTGCCAATCGTCATCAATAGTCCCGAGTATGCAATGTTTGTCATCAAAATTTTGGCCCTTTTATTGTTATTATAAACATTTTGTTTAATGGAAAATAAAATTACTTTAATAGCAATGATATCCGATATGACGGACACCGACTGAATGACAAACAATAAATAAATAATAATTTGTTGCATTGTATTCATATGCAAATGTTTGACAAAATCTTTTTCAGACATTTTAGTTAATATAAAATAATTTCAAATAACATTTAAAAGTAATTCTTGCAAAAAAAGTATCATGCCTTAAATACAACAATTATTATTTGTTTATAAACATCTATGACAAACAACAATAAAGTACTTCGCCACCACAACAATAAACTTGCATGATGATAAAAAGCATAGACAATCAATAGATTAGATTCATGAACTTCAATTTTGTAGTCTTTTTATCTAAATTAATCAATTTCTACTTTCAATAAATATTATTGTTCCCAAACGTTATAAAAATATTTATTTACATTAGGATTAAAATACGATAAATAAATATAATTGCATGCAATACCATTGTAGTAATTTACAGTGTTTTAATAAAAATCTGAAAACATGTTACTATAATTATTGAATACAGATTTATAAAGCATTTTGTTTATAGATTATAAAAATGCAAGTCAATGAGACAATAATCTCTTTTATTATATTTGCTGTTAATGTCAAAAACCTTATAAGTTTACTTATTTATTTATTCAAACTGACAATGAAATGAAATTATATAGTAAATTAATAATTAATTGTATAAAGTTATATATTAAAAATTAGATATAATTTTGTAGTTTATTCAAACATTTATTGTATTCCGTATATTTTTTCATAAAAATATATTTATTATAATAGTTTTTACCAATAGCATTTTTTTTATAACGGTTAGGTTGAGCTTTTGTTTAAACATAACATGCCTTAATTAAATATAAATACTAACTTTATTTATTCATTTAATAATTGACAGTAAAAACGAGTCAATTTGATCCTATTAACTAAACTAAATTTATCCCTGTTAATAACTATATTATAAAAATATTTTTATAGTCCTGTCCACTGCCGCTCCCGTCGATAAACATGAGGGAAAATGTGGTGGCGTTTTGGATTTGGAGGTTTCCCTGGTTGTTTGGGTAGCTTCCCTGGTGTTTTTCCAGGTGCCTTTCCCGGTGCAGTCTCTGGTGCTGGAGATGCTTTCCCCGGACAAGTATGAAAGGGGAAGTCAAGTTATTGGTTAAACAAATAAACATAATTACATAACATTATCAAATTAAATTGTATAATTAATATTGTTAATACAGTTAGTAGCATACAGTATAATAATAATAATAATCAATTTCATTTGATTATGCTTAAAAAATAAAATTTTATTAAAAAGTGTGATTTGTGTACATAATTTGTGAGTATGGTAAAATAAACTCATTGAGTTTGATATCATAATATTATTATTAAACGTATGTTAACCAATGTTAGTTACCGATGTAGTACAACCGCACACGACATTACCGCAGTATAACAGGTGACTATCGTCGGATAGGGGTTGCACCCCGGTTACTTTGCCAGTTCCCGCGCCACCATTATTTACTGGGACAGATATTAAGCCGTGGTATCCATCACCACCATTCCTATAGCCGCCGCCACCATAACCTCCGGTATTATGTCTGACGTCTTGTTGTGGTGTTTGGCATAACTTTGCACTAGAAATGGGTTTTGAAATAATGTTTTGATTCAATATGTTATGTATGGGTGGAGAGAGAGAGAGAGAGAGAGAGAGAGAGAGAGAGACACTAAAGAACTACTGGAACCATTGATTTGTAAAAATATAAGTATCAAAAATTTATTTATTTATTTTAATAACACAAAAATTATAAAAAAAATATTACACATATTTTAAAAATATTGTTTAAATTCTAATAGTATTTTTGCACTAAAAATGTGAACCATAAAACAATCAAAATATATTTATTAAAAATTTAAATTATATTTATTAGAATAATTGATAATTAAATAGCTAAATTTTTAATATTAATACTTAATATATCAATATTTTCACAAACCTTAATTATATTTTTAAACTCAATATTTTAAAAAAATCATTTATAAATTAAACTTAATACAAAACATATAAATTTTATATTAAGTTAGTTATATAATCACACTTTTTTCTCTAACTAAATAATCTTGTTTAATATATTTATTATGCGTACAGTATGTATAATTAGAAATAGATTTAATGTACTATAAAATTTTAAAATACCAAATTTAAACTCTAATTAAAATTATAAAATAATTATTATACATACGTTTACAGTTAGTTTTGCAACATTAAATTTATTTGTAAAATATTTACGTAATTAACGTAATTACAGTTTGTCAAAAATAAAATTCAATATATCCAGATCATTTCCCATTAGTCGCCGTGCCATTAGCGTTAACGGGTACAATAACGACTGTAGTGCCGCCACCATTACCACCACCATTACCACCACCACCTCGGCGTCCACCGCCACCGCCACCTCCGCGTCCACCGCCACCGTAGCCACCTCTGTAACCCCCTCTACCGCCACCACCGTAACCACCCCCACATCGAGCCTCCGGGTCCTCCTCAGCAGGTCTCGCGTCATAACATGCGGCTATTGAATACAAAATAAAATAATTGTTAAAATAAATTTTTAATTTTCAAAATAGTAGAAGTTTTTTTGCATTACCAATAATGCACACAACTAATAAAATAGCCAAATACTTCATGATTTTTTAAACAAGTTTACAGTTTGTTTAGTAAAATTGTTTTTGAAGTTTGATTTTCTAATTGTTAGGTTGGTATTTGTTCAAGCTATATTTATAGGTGTACAATTATCGGATGATTATTACATAAAAATCACCTCGAATATATAAGTGCAACATGTCCCATGATTTATGAATTTGTCTTGATTAATTAATTATGGTTATTGGAATCTTTTTGTAAAACGTAAATCAAAGCACTGTTTTAAACATAGTCACGAGTTTACAAGTAACAAGGTGAATATATGACAAATTAATTTTAACATATACATTGAGTATAGTACGTACTGTATACGTATACAAGTAATATAATTTACCATTACAAAATAATTGACATTTTCAATGTTGAAATTGTTTTTAAAATTATAATTTATTATGGTATGCCCTAATGAACATTTATTTCAACTAAAATATCATAGTTGAAAATAATAAATCACCCAGTTTACTTGTACTAAAATATTTTTAATACTTTTTAATACTAGCTATTCTGAACTTAACAATTTTATAAAGTAAAAATTGCATGACAACATAATTCATTAATTATTAAAGCTTATTTATTACTTATAAACTTGTAAGTAGTAAGTAAATCTACATTTTAGTTAGGTCTAAATTTTTAAATTTTTAATTTTAGTTTTATTTGCTGATGATGAATTCGATAGATTTAAATTTATGATTCATGCCGTAATAATATTAAACAGCTACAGATGTGCCATTTACTTTAAAGGGGACATTTATGTATATAGGGTAGGCCCTACCACCACCGACACCTCCATCGCCATATTATAGATAGTCTCCTCCGCCTTAATAATCATAATATTAGACTTTATTTAGACTAAATTATTAGCTTTCAGAAATATATTAGCATTATAATTTTGACTAAATTAATTTTGCATAGCAACATGGAAAACAATGTACTGTAAACAGTATAATAGGCAATATTATATTATACTGTAGGCAAATTTATATTATTTTATTAATTTGCAACAAAAAAATTGCATATCTAATTAATAATTATGCATGCTTATTTTCCATTATTAAAAACAGGTACGCGGCCAACACCAGTAAACGCAGATTGGATACCACCACCTCCTACACCACCAACACCTCCGGCACCATTACCATTGACAGGAACAGGAATATATATAGGGTAGGGGTAACCACCACGTCCACAGCCATTACCACCCCGATATCCGCCGCCATTACCCCCACTACATCGGGCATCCGGGTCCTCGTCACCGGGAGGTTAGGCATAACACTTAGCCTTAGCTATTAGAAAAATTATATATTGATTGATTAACTGTTTATTAAATTTAAGCTTGTAACAATTAAGATTTACTTGCCGAAAATATTTAAAGTTAGCTAAAGTACAAATATTTTCATTTTTAGAAAATTATTTTACAGTCTCTTTTGTATAAATTACAATGACTTGGATAAACTTTTAGCTGAGATTATCCAGGCTATTTATACTTGAAGAACAATTGTTAGTATAAACAAATGACTTGTTTATATGCGCTCTTTGGGCTCATAATTAATTAAAATTTTTTTGATTTAAATATACAGGTACATCACACCAAACATAATTATAATTATTAAGCTATTTTAATAAGCAAGGTCACCATTTTTAATTAGTTAAATATTGAATAAACAATTAAATTAATTTACGTTTTGTTGTTATAATGTACTTAAAATACTTGAATTTTAATTAAAATATCAAGATTATTTTATAATTAATATATCCCATAACTTAAATACCAAAAACACTAAACCGAATAGCAGAATTATTTTAAGTTTATAG
>CAJPVJ010002329.1:0-13390 GCA_905397405.1 Oppiella nova
GCGTTAATCCAAACAGTTAGAAAGCTAATATTTCATAATTTGTCATTAAATGTATCATATATCAATATGATAATAACTACAATTCATTCCGTGAATGTAAAATTTGGACCTGGACATGGTGTTTATCCGTAATTAACGGCATTTTACTTATTAGAAGCTTAGTGCAATTTACCAACTTTCATAATCATAAATAATTAGTTTAATAATTATCGGTTTAATACATTTTATTTCATAATACATTGAAAATAAAAATATATTTACTGTATACTAAAATGGTATAACAAAGAGATATTATATATGGTAAAACAGTTGAAATAAAGTTCGTAGTCGTGGGAAACAATCAAATAGTTTAACCAATATATTTATAAATACGTTAAATGTTAAATCAACATGCATGTGTATTATTTACTAGTATACAAAGTAACTTACAAATTATACATTTACGTTAAGAATAGATATAATACTTCAAGTGTTTTGCATTGTGATACTGTGTTAGTGATTAGCCGGCTGTTAATGGGTTAGACGCCTGTTTGGAGTGCGATGTGTGGGCGACTCAGACAATTAATGCATTGCCATTGCCTTTGAATATACTGTACTATAATTCTAGACATCAATTATTTAAGCCGGTGATGAATATGGGGTTTTAATAAGGACTGTTATCATATAAATTGTTTCAAGCACTATAAAGTTAACATTGATAATGTGATTGTTTAAACAAACCTTAACTGGCTTATATTTTGACAATAAAAA
Source organism: Oppiella nova (assembly GCA_905397405.1). Lineage (NCBI taxonomy): Eukaryota > Metazoa > Arthropoda > Arachnida > Sarcoptiformes > Oppiidae > Oppiella > Oppiella nova. The sequence continues at coordinate 751 of CAJPVJ010002329.1, forward strand.
TCAATAAATATGATTTCAATTGATTTCAATAGTCACATAACTTGAAACATGTTGATTCACAACACAATGGATGTTCACATACAAAACGTAAGCAAATTCCAAGTTTTTAATTTGTTATGACTTTCTCCCTTTTTAATTCAATATACTATAAAACTATAATCAATAGTAAAATTTATAATCAAATCAATTATATAAAACTATGACAACATTACTTGACAACTACTTAATACATCAAAAATATTTAAAACTCCTTTTAATACAGTAGTAGATACGAATTCATGATGAGAATAAACAGTCAATACTATTATAAATTACTTAATAAGTTTTATTTTTTAATTATTTTTAAATTTTTAAATGCTTTTTGTGTTACTGACAGTCGTATCAAATCCTGTGGTATAAGTGTTGACAAGAATTCATAGATAAATGTGTTTTTATTAGATTTAAGTCTATTTAATGTGGATTCATATTCCGTATCATTTGCCACAATATTTCTATCGATACACCATTTATTATATTTAGCCAATACTTCACTACATTCCGGACGTTTAGTCCAATTGGTTAAAACCATCTTGGATAATATTTTGTGCAACTTGTATACCGGGGTGTTTAATATTTTATTAGTTGTTGAGTACACTTTTGGCCTATTTTGAAATAAATGAAACATCTTGGTAATTAACACAATTAGCACCATGTTATATAATATAATCACTGTCTATAATCACCTGGTTGGGTCAATGGTTGAGACCTCCACGTCAAATATGTCTTTAGCAATTAGTGCCAAACTATAAATATCCGTTTTGTGACCATACTTGTTACCCTGAGCAATTTCCGGTGCTTGATATCTCAAGTCCCCGACATCTTTCGTATGTTTTTGTGAAGTTCTGTAGTGAATGCGTTTGTCGTGAACTGTAGCCAAACCGAAGTCACATAACTTAATAAATCTACCGTTTGTTACATTCCNACTTTTATGGCGTAAACCAAATAATATCCAAATCTAATATCCAGGACATATCACAATTCAGTTCACGACAAACGCATTCACTACAGAACTTCACACGAAATGAAATACTCGATACAATTCATAGGATCTCCTATTTTCCTCTCAAATACTTGTGGTTTGACTTCAAGAATATTCTTTAAATTATCGGAACATAACTCCATTTGAATGTAAAGGCAATTAGTTTTAGTCCACGAATCGTAATATTGAACCACATATTGAGAGCTCACTTTTGATAGACTCTCCACTTCTATAGATAATCTCTTTTTGTAATAATCTGTAAGATCTATAAATGTATAATTAATTTTAATAAATTTTATTTGTTTTATATAATCACCATTAATTTCAATCATTTTAACAGCAAATCCAATATCATGTAGGGTACGATATACTCTACCAAAACCGCCCGAACCAATAGTAATACTATCATCATGGTTAATTTGTTTCAATGATAGCGTCACCGTATTGTAAGTTATCTGACATTCATTAGCATAGAAATCAGTGAAATTAGTATATATTGTCTCAACCAATTTGTGTGTCTCGTATGACATTTTGTAAATTATGTTATTTTTTAAAACAGTGATTATATTAGAGTTGTATGAATTGAATTGTGATATGTCCTGGATATTAGATTTGGATATTATTTGGTTTACGCCATAAAAGTGTATAAAACCAGAGTTTGACAGAAAATAGGTTATGTGATGAAATGATGAGACAGTCTTCATATCACTTAGAGTTGCTATTAATTGTGGAGTTGATATAAAACTAGTGGTAATATTGTGTCCCAAATGATTGAAATCATTGTAACCCCAACTGAACACAAATCCATCGCAAGTAATGGCAAATGAGTACCAATTATAGTTTTTATTTTACGATTATTAGGGAATTGTATGAGAATTGGTTTTAGAATTATATCCTTTTGATTGTCACCACAGCTTACCTGTCCCTCTCGATTACATCCCCAGCCATACACCTGTCCATCGGATGTGAGGGCTAGACTGTGATGATCACAACTGATTTGCTGGACATCATTGCCATCAAAATACGATATTTTGTTGGGTTTTAAATAAAGCCAATGTAGAGTCACACTTCTACCCAACTGACCCTGATCATTGTGACCCCAACTGTACACATGGTTCATATTATTCATAGCCAACACAAAGTCTCCGCCGATAATGAATGTATGAATCTTTTGGTGACATAATTGTGGTATAATTTTTGGTGAATCTATGGGCTGGTTGTGACCCAATCCAAGACACCCTCGATAATTAAATCCCAAACCATAGGCAATATCATCGGTGGTAACGAACAGAATATTCTTTCCGTGAGAATAGTCATCGAAAATATGAAACAATAGAATCTTTTGTTTAATACTTTTGTCTATTTTATTAAAAATAGATATCGTTTTCTTGATTAATGACATCGTATTTTAAATCAGTTTTTTAAAAACAAACTTATATTATTAATTATAACAACAATACTATTATAATTATAATTTTTACTTATATATTTAATATACTTAGTACTTAATATTTAATTATAAATACTGCAAAATACAAAAGTTATAATTTTCAGTACTATTCACAATTCAGCATATTATAAAACTAATAGTCTACTATTTAATTACAAAAATTTATATCAATTTCTAGTATTTCTGATAATAATCATATAATATTAATAAAAATTATACAATTTAATTACATTTGTGATAATTAATAAATAATAGCGTATCCACATACCTTTGATTAGATAACTAAACAATCATATACACATAATGACCAGGTGTTAATTCCACTTTCTAAACTTACGAGTTAAATTTTAAAGTTTAGTGTATGGTCACTTAAAAAATTATTTTTAACAATTTATAATGATGTATTATAAATATAAATCCGGAATATATTAAGTCTAAATATTCTTAAATAACTCGCATTACAGAATGGGTATGCAATCAAATAGTTATTTATTATGATGATCCATATACCGTAATAAAAATATTAAAATTTATTCTTATTACTACATGTGATATTATACAAGAATTTATTATTAAATAATTTTTACGCAAACTAAAACAAATAAACCAATGTGGAAAACATGTTAGAATAATAACTTAACAGTCAATAAATATAAAATATTACATATTTATAACTCATATCAATTACAGATCATTATTAGCCTTCCCGGCGGCACAGGTATGGCGTATTTGTGAATGAATTAGTTTGACAAATAATGTTAATGATTGGGAACTGGTATTCTAGTGAGAATCGACGGTGAGCGCCGGTATGTGTTTAAACTGAACTTTGGTCGCATTCACTGTAATCGCATTCATTCCCATTATTTTATTAAAATATTTGAAATATTATAAAAAAAATTGCTGTTCCTAATATTGGTAGTACAACATTAACTTTATGAATATTAATGTTAATATAATCGGACACATTTATCATTTAAGAATTGAATTTAAGAAATCATTGAAAAATGAGTTGTCGTGTGATTTCAATCGATTCACTATTATATCGGAATTATTGTCTAAAATAATATTCCTATCGATAGACCACTCGTTATATTTGTGTAACACTTCACTACATTCGGGCCTTTTCTTCCAATTCATTAAAATCATTGCCGATAATAGTTTGTATAATTCATACACTGATGAGTTTAACATTGAATTCAGTTCAACTCTAAAGTATAATTATTATAAATTAAATAAATATTTTAAAAATTATGAATATATATAGCCATACTCATCCAAATCAATTAGCGCAACATTAACGTCAAATATTTCACCGCCAATTAGTCCTAAACTATGAATATCAGATTTATGTCCATATGTCTCACCTCGACCAATTTCCGGTGCTTGATATCTCAAGTCCCCGACATCTGCCGTATGTTTACGTGTAGTCCTGTAGTGAAAGCGTTTGTCGTGAACTGTAGCCAAACCGAAGTCACATAACTTAATAAATCTACCGTTCCTTACGTTCCTCGCAATCAATATGTTTTCGGGTTTGAGGTCTCTGTGAATGATCTGTGGATTCAATTCATGTAAATATTGAACGCATTCTAAGATCTGTCGAAATATTTCACACGAAATGAAATACTCGTATAAATCCATTGTTTCTCCAATTTCTCTCTCAAATATTTGTGGTTTAACTTTAAGAATATTGCGAAGACTTTGTGAACATAACTCCATTTGAATGTAAAGACAATTATCATTAGTCCATGAGTCGTAATATTTGACCACATATTGTGAGTTAACTTTCACTAAATTGTCCACTTCTGTGAATGCTCTCTGTTTTTCATGATCTGAAAAATCTTCATAAAAATGATTTAAAAACATGTTTTAATGATATTTGTAAATTAGTTATTACTAATAACTTATTAGTAAATTAAACTACTAGTACATTAAATTTATGCATACCTTTAAATAAAATCTTTTTAATAGCAATTCCAATATTACACCTAGGCCGATATACTTTACCAAAACCACCCGACCCAATAGCAATAGAATCCTCAAGGTAAGCATATTGAAATGAATTTACTATCTTTGTATATATTGATAGCAGTTCGGATTCATAAAAATCATCATAATCATAATAATGTGCGTAGGTTATTGCATCTGTTTTGCATGATATTTTGTAAATTATACCTTCATTATAGTATTATTATAAATTAAATAAATATTTTAAAAATTATGAATATATATAGCCATACTCATCCAAATCAATTAGCGCAACATTAACGTCAAATATTTCACCGCCAATTAGTCCTAAACTATGAATATCAGAAATTTACTATCTTTGTATATATTGATAGCAGTTCGGATTCATAAAAATCATCATAATCATAATAATGTGCGTAGGTTATTGCATCTGTTTTGCATGATATTTTGTAAATTATACCTTCATTATAGTATGGAATAGCTACTAGTTTTGAATTAAATTTTTTAATATCCCTAATATAATCAATTTCTCGTAATTCTTTTGGGCCCATATGTTCAATAGTAGTATTGGATCTACAATAATATACGCCACCAGAGTTTGAGAGAAAATATGTTTTATTTTCAGATGAAGTGATAGCTTTGATATCATTTAGAGTTGATATCATTAATGGAGTTGATATACAGTCGCGGCTTATTTTATGTCCTAATCTATAGCCACTATTATTGTGATCCCTATTCTTACCCCAACTGAATACAAATCCTTCAACACTAATGGCAAATGAATGCGATGAATAGCAATAAAGTGCCTTGAGCTTATATTTATACGTTACTGATATACGATTTGGTGAACCAATTACTTTTCGCTTCCCTCCACACCCTACCTGACCGTCTCTATTATACCCCCAGCCATACACCTCGCCATCGGATGTGAGGGCCAGTGAGTGATAGTCACCGCAACTAATTTGTTGGACATCTTTGTCGTCAAAATACGATATTCTCTCGGGTTTTAAATAATGTCCTTCTCGTATCATACCCCTAGCCAACTGTCCCCACTTGTTGTGACCCCAACTATACACTTGATTGCCACCATTCATAGCCAACACAAAGTCATACCCATTAATAAATGTATGAATCATTTGTTGACATAATTCCGGTATAACTTGTGGTGATATGTGGTACCCGTCGGGATCATGTATGCCCAGGCATGCAGTAGATCCCAATCCATATACCATATCATCACTCGTGACGAACAGGATATTATTTTCATTGAAAGCGTGAACTAATAAAATCTTTTGTTTAATATTTGTGTCGATAGTTCTTAATATCTTAACTTTTTTAGTACTTAATGACATTTTGCTACAACTAATCACAGCTGTGTAACAAAAATAATAATTGCCGATTATAAATAAAATTAGTTTTACTACAGTATAATGAATTTATAAATATATTAAATTTTCAATTATATTTATACTTAGGCTAGCAAATTAACTAGCAATTTACTCAAACAAGCAATGTGTTGTAATGGACATAAATGGTGATTAATATAGTTAGTAGTTATGGGAAATAATAATACAATTGGTAAATGTAATGTCATAATGTACACCATATAGTATGTTATAGATTAGATAAATGAAATAATAAACTTTTAGCGGTTACTTAAAAATAAACAGTATACTTTTCACTTTTATAAAACCTGCCTTATGAGTAATATAATATTTATTGTGTTTATAAACAGTTTAATAATCGTATACAGTAACTAATCATATTAATATTAATATTTAAAAATATAAATTACGTTTGAAAACCAATTAAGTTGAAAATATTATAAATTAATAGTTAGGGTGTAAATAATTAAAATAAATAAATTACAAAGCTTAAATTCAATAAATTTAGCATAAAAGGTGCTTAACTTTTGAAATCATATTACATACAGAATTCAATGATATTTTACTCAATATTTTCAAAATTAATTAACAATTCTCAAATATAAACATAAATTACTGTAACTTATTTAAATTAAATAAATTAAATCGAAAAAATAAATTATTGTAATTTTTAATCACTACTAATTTATCATTAAACTAAACGTTTGACACAAATTTTAATTTTTTCCAAATTGATATTCTCTCTCTCTCTTTTATTGTAATAATAATCACATTAACTATTAAACTAAAATGAGTCGTAAATTTTATTATCAAATCAATTATATATGACTATGAAAACACTACTTTAAAACTGTTTAATAAAGTACATCAAAAAATATTTTAAAATTTTCTTTTAATACAGTACTACTGTAGATACTTACCTAAATCACAGTAATTAACCAAAACTATTGCACCTATACGTTAATTAAGACATTATTTTTTAAATATATGTTGTTAGAGTTGGGGTATTACTGTAGGGACCAACGAAGTTTTTTATATGTATTATAATATTACTTTATTTAATATATAATATTTAGAAATTTTTTATTAAAAAGATACTATTTATTTAAAATTTTTAAAAATATAATAAGAATAATACTTATGTTTGAATTATGTTTGAATACTAATATACAATTATTATTTAATCAAAAGCTGTATCGTCATAATTATTAAAATAGAGATCAGGGATATTTAGGTTGTCATAGCTTGTTAACTCTGTTGCTCTGTAGTAAAAGTCTTCGTTTCTACGTTTAATATTATATTTAACTACTACTATAATAATAATTAGGGACTCACCCAAAAGGCCTAAACCCCTAAAGGCCTAAAACCCAAAAGGCCTAAAATATCCCAAAAAGCCTAAACCCTAAAAGGCCTAAAACCAAAAAGGCCTAAAAATCCCAAAAGGCCTAAACCCGAAAAGGCCTAAAAACCTTAAATTATTAATTATATGATTTCTATGGGGATTTCGATGTTTTTGGACACACCCCCTAACTTCTCATCGACATAATGTATTTCTATGGGGATTTCTATGTTTTTGGACACACCCCCTAACTTCTCGTAGACATAATGTATTTCTATGGGGATTTCGATGTTTTTGGACACAACCACTAACTCCTCGTAGAGTTAATGTATTTCTATGGGGATTTCGATGTTTTTGGACACACTCCCTAACTTCTCATAGACATAATGTATTTCTATGGGGATTTTGATGTTTTTGGACACACCCCTAACTTCTCATAGACATGATGTATTTCTATGGAGATTTCGAAGTATCCACGAAAAAATTGGAGTTTCCCAGTGGGAATGCCAACTCCCTAAGGGGAGTTGGTGTTTCTACAAGGGAAATGGAGTTTCCCCGTTGGAATGCCAACTCCCTAAGGGGAGTTGGTGTTTCTACGTAGGAAATGGGGTTTCCCCGTGGGAATGCCAACTCCCTATGGGGAGTTGGTGTTTCTACGAAGGAAATGGGGTTTCCCCGTGGGAATCCCAACTCCCTAAGGGGAGTTGGTGTTTCTACGTAGGAAATATATATATTTAAAATATATTTTTCAAAATTTTCTTACAAAATTTTTTATAAATAATTTTATAAAATATATTGACATACATTAAAATGAACATTACCTAATACTTGTTTTAATGTTGAAAAAACAAATTTTTTATCTACCTTGGTTCAAAAGTTATAGAACTTCCTGGTCTTCAGATCTAAGACCGGCCAACCGTTGAAATTTTGTATTTTTTTTGCTGGTGATTTCTTTGGTGCACTATTGATTATTTGGGTTTTGCTTATTGTTGACACTGTAAGAATGGCTGAGGCTGTTCGCTACGGTGAACAGATTCGTTCAAATAAGGGTGTCTTTAAATTAGTTTTAGATGGATTTGTTTTTAACAAAAATAGGTTAGTGACGATAATGTGATTTATTGGCAATGTGAGCTATATAAACAACAACAGAAGTGCAAAGCAAGAGCGAGGACGACTACAATTGGCGAGAGACTAAGAATTGACTCAAGTTCAGAGCATAATCATATGCCAAATCCTGCAAAACTTGTTGAACGAAATGTGACGATTCAGGCAAAAGATAGAGCATTGAATACACGTGAGAAACCGTCACAAATCATTCAACATATTCTGCGAGATGTTGACATTGAAGTTATCCCTGAAATAACTAATGAAAAGAGTCTCAACAAAAGAATTCATTATTCACGTCAAAAAGACATTCCGACAGAACCGACGACTCTAATGAATTTTGTGTTAGAGGATAATTTCAGGCAAACGATTAATGGCTCTGATTTCTTTAGAGAAATCATTGTTGGCGAAGAGAAGATATTTTTATTTGTAAATAACGATCACTTTCGACATCTCTTTCGTTAAGATTATTGGATTATGGACGGTACTTTTAAAACTGTTCCTCGATTGTTATGCCAACTTTACTCCATTCATTGTGAAATTGGAGGAATAAATTCAAGAATTCTTCCGGTTGTTTGGGCTTTGATGTCCTCAAAGTCTCAAGTTTGCTATGAGGGGTTATTTGAAGAAATTCGGCGTTTGGCAACATTGAATGGTTTTGTTTTAAGACCAAATTTCATTATTACAGACTTTGAGAGGGCGGCCATGAATGCAGTTAGAGAAGTATTTCCTGGAACCCAGACTAAGGCTTGTCTGTTCCACCTCTCACAGATAATATATCGAAGAGTTCAATCGTTAGGTTTGGTAAGGCTCTACAATGAAGACAATAACGGTCTTAAAGTTAGGCAATCTTTTGAGCTTTTAATCGTTTAGTTCTTACCATTTTAGGACCGTTGTTATCATCTGAACTCTGATCACCATAACTGTCCGCATCAGACACTTCCACAACACTATTCTGACTCATTTTGGATGCCTCAAAGCGAGTCGGTTATACTTGAATGAAAAATGATTGAGATTTATATACCAAAAAGTTTTATGTTAAAACTATTCAAACTTTCCCACATTTACGTCATTACATAGAAAATTCAGATAAGAATAAAATATTATCAATTTATCAATTTATATAAACATTAAGTATGTTTTAACAATTTAATAGTAAATACATGAAAATGTATTGATTGTACTATAATATATATTAATAATTAAATAATTATTCTATTTAGATTAAAATAAAAATACTCATATTGATTAACATATAATGCACCTTGTTACTATTTACTAAACTTCACTTTAAAATACATAAATTTATCAAATACTCAGCTCTTATTCCTATTATATTAAATTAATATTCATTTAAGTTTAACTAGTATATCTAAACTTGTGAAAATAAATGTACCAAGGTAAATTTTAAGTTTTATGTCAAACCTTGATAACCACTTTTTTGCAAAATGGTACCTCAACAGCCTATGCATTAACTTAATAGTTGTAAACTTTTAGGTTAGAAAATGCATTGGTACATAATATTCTGCGGGTTATAATAAGTACCACATTCATGTACATGCCACATGGTTTTGAAATGCCACAGACCATTCATTAAATCAATAGATAATCATTCATTGTTTAAAGGTACGATATTTATATGCTAAATGCGCATAAGGTTACGTGCACCTACATATATCTCGTTATATATTTAGTTAGTCAACATGTTAATATTTTTTATTAGAAATAAAATTTACAAGAAATATAAATTATAAATAAAATTACATCTCATTACTTATTTTACCAAAGCTATTATTTTAATTTAAATTATATTAATTTCACATATTTAATGTTAGAAATAATTTTAAATTGCATGATAAGCATTAATTAACTATCGATGTTTTTGCATACTTTTCTTAACGTGTTATTTATGCTTATAATTAATTTTTTAAGATTAGAGATAATCGCTTATTAAATTATTTTGCTTATTTCATAAAAATAATACTAATTAGATTAGTATAAACATAAAGTATAATAGTTTTAGAAGGGTTTATCATAAATAGATGCCAGGTTTTCTTGTTCACCCTGTTCAAAAACTACCCTGTTAAACTTNTATTTCATAAAAATAATACTAATTAGATTAGTATAAACATAAAGTATAATAGTTTTAGAAGGGTTTATCATAAATAGATGCCAGGTTTTCTTGTTCACCCTGTTCAAAAACTACCCTGTTAAACTTGCAATTGGTGATATTTTGAACAATCTTAATTTTTATTTAATATAATTTTAAAGGAAAATATTAGTTAAAGATTGTTTTATTTAAATATATAAATTATAGATCTGTTTTTAATAAAATATTTTCATGAATTGGATCCACCAGTTAACAACTAAATCTGACGTTCACTATTTAGGTATGTCTGATTAATAAATGCACAATTATTGAAATATTACAAATCATCAAATTAAATATTTACCAAGTTGTACTAAAATACTTATTTAATTATTCAAAATAATTAATTTTATCAAGGTGCGCATAATTTACTATATTTATTTTTTTTTTGTAAAATTCACTTTAAAAATTTATATAATTATTAGTTTTAAAGGTATTATTATTTTTTAAAAATATTTTGGTATGAATTGGCTATACCAGTATTAAAATAAATCTCATAGCAAATATATTTATTGATAAATTAATGAAAAGTAATTTAAACTTAATTTCATTACTAAACATTTTATATAAATAGCTTGATTCAAACAGTGTTTAGACAAACACAAAATATGGAGGTGTCCAGATATACTGAAGTTCCATATTTTTCAGAAAAAAGGTTGGGTGTAAAACCTTCATTTTTTAAAAATGAAAATGGTAAATGGATTTATGCATTATTGTCACCAATTTATGGTCATGAATTAATGAGAGAACAAACATATATTAATTTGTGTTTTAATATCACGATTCCCTTTGGTCTTATATGTTATTTAAAATGCATCCATGTTGAGACAAAGGATGGCACATATTATCGCAATGATTTGATCGGAAATACCTGGGATGAAATTGGACTTACAGATGGAACCCGCTTGCTTAAAGAAGGATTATCTCATCAAATTGTTTTTACCATTCCTACCAAAATGCCGACACACAAAATTGTGCGAAATGATAGATCGGAAATACCTGGGATGAAATTGGACTTACAGATGGAACCCGCTTGCTTAAAGAAGGATTATCTCATCAAATTGTTTTTACCATTCCATGGTTTTACGGCTGTGTGTTTTAACACGCTTTACTATTTAATAAAATAAACTAAAAATTGTTAAATTAATTTAAGCTTTCTATATTATTGAAACCATTCATATAATTTTTACATATATTACTGAATTATTAATTTAACATGTACATTATTTTAAACAGAATTGAATTTAATTTTTTTAAAATTAAATAATAAAGACTAATTAAATTCTTTTATTAAATATTTAGGACTTGAAACAATAATTGTTAAATACATGCGATTTAATCAAGATTCACATAAAATGCAAATGATTCCTGGTAATATTGGTTTGGAGTTAAGGTCTGCAAAAAGTGATATTGTCTTACCTCATTCATCTAAACTTATACTGACTGACATTCGGGTGGAAATACCCCATGGGTTCTATGGAAGAATTCACGGGAAAAGTGCCCTAGCACATTTGCACTCAATTGATACTCACAATGGTAATTTTTAATAATATTTGTTAATTAATATATAAGGTGAAATTATTATTAAAGGATTAGTTACTGAACATTGCCGTGGTTGTGTGTATGTTATACTTTTCAACCATGGTGCTAGAAAATTTGAAATCAAGCCAGGACAGGTAATTGCTGATATGGTCATTCAACGCTATGCAGATATAGTCCTCATTGAAGCAGAAGTTCGTGATACCATCCCTATTGCTCGTGGTGTGTCCATGGTCAAACCCAAAAAAAAGTCTGGAGAAAGTCCCCGAGGAAAATGAAATAGATCTTTCTATGTTTTTTGAATAGGATTTGTGTTTTAAATAAGAGCGTATTAACAATAATTACATTTTAATAAAAGCATTTTAAAATAAATTTGAATAAATATTTATTTTTACTTTGTATACCCTGATTATATACAATTATAAATGTTATACATATGGTAAATAGATATACTAATTAACCTCATGAATGTTATGTGAACCTTGGTGTATGAACCGGGATGTTTTATGATTACCTATGTGGTAATACCGTCCCGTATCTCAAATAATAAAAACTTTTTATAATAATAATACATAAATAATTATGACACAAAAGTATTTAATAACGTGTTGATAAATATTATCAATAAAATTTTATATATGCTAATAAAATGTTAATGGAATATAGTATCAAATGTCATATTGGCATATTT
>CAJPVJ010002330.1:0-13389 GCA_905397405.1 Oppiella nova
ACTAAATGGCCCACAAATGCGGTGACAGTATCTCCGCACTGGTCTCTAATGTCTTGAGATATATCCCCCACTTTTGACGACTTCAGTAGCGATGGAACCGAAATCCTTTGCGACAAACAATTTATTGTTTAAATGGCAGTTAAGAAGTGGTGTTATTTAAGACTCACTTAAACAGTACATCGAATTTGGTCTCAAAAGTGATTTCCCTCAAGAATGTCGATTCAAACCCGGATCCAGAGTCCAGACTAGCGATGGTTAGCCGCGACTCGTGTCTCAATCGGTCATAAGAATCGATAGTCACGTCCCACAAGACATTATGATAACCGCTACCATCGATGAACACGACCGGGAAGTACGACAAGTAATATCCAAGCGGTTGATTCAAGTCTTCAGTCATCGATACACCCTCTAAGTCCCACTTAGAGGTGGCTTTGGATCATAAAAACACCACTCAGTCAGCAAATTGTCTCAAAACAAGTATTGAAACCAAATTTGAAACCAAAATCTACTCACAAATAGATAGCAAAGTGTTGCGAAACATATGATAATAACCAGATTTGTCGCTAATTTTACGGCTCTTTAAGAGATGGCAAACAAATAGAGACAAACAGAACCCAAACTCCCGGTCCAGACGTCGCTGTTTTAACCACACCTTCAGAAGTATCAAAGAGTCCCTCAGAGGCGCCCACTGTTTGACCGCTTCGGCCACCACTTCATGATTGGACACCAGATTCAAGTCGTGTTGAATGGAAGCGTTATAGACAGGGGTCGGCACCTCTTGACTGTCGTCCCCATCACTGTCACCATCAGCTGTTTGGCCGGTCATCGGTTGCCACCAATTGCTGCGAATATTATTCTTCTCGGGTATAAATCGGATCCAACGGAAGGCCTTCCCATCGGATTCGGGGTAAGCCGTGAGAGACACTCGGAATCGTTTGGCTAATCGTTGATCACTGGGCGCTATTACCACAACTGGTCTCATATGGTGTCCATTAATGTACTGAAACTTTGCCGAACCAATCAGTGGTGATGTCTTCAGCGATTGCAAGATATGACACAAATAAAGGGCGCGCTTTCGATGGTATCTGTGGTTCAGACAGTCTTGTCTTTGCCAACACTTCGCCGGCATCTCAATCGCCATATCTATGAGCACTTCCGGCGCCCGAAGACTTGTTCCCAACGCATAGCCACCGATAATATGGCAGACACTCGGAGTCTGGAAGTGGTGATCACCGCTCACTGGAAATGGTTCCTGAATTATGGGTACTTTCGCTGACTTAAGCCACAGTTGATCCGTGAGATCACAAGATTTTTTGTCATTCTTGATGGCCATCACGACTATCTGGAACTCCTGAAGCCATCCGTCTATCTGTGGTTTGTGTTTGTCTTTCAGTCGTACTTCGGCTAACAGTTCCCGGTATTCAAGCGCTTCCGAGGTTTCAATCGGTGCGGAGATCTGTTGGACATCACTGACCGGTGGAGCCATTGCTGCTGAGGATGATTATCGACTGGTGGACACGATATGATCAATAGTTTTTCGGTGATAATCGTGGATCAGATGACAATATCATTGAAATAGTCTTCAACTGTAAAAGTGTTGTAAACATTGAATGCAAACACATGTGAAACACATGTCTCTGTCTTTTAAATAAATTTCTGTACTTTTTTACATAACGTCTACCATAGAGTACACGTATAGAAAGGGTCAGTCATTACACTGCAAATGTAGTGCCAAACATAAACAACACGTGACCATTGGTTACATGCTTTCAAACATTTGGTGCATTGCATAGTAGATTGACACCTAAATGATCTTGCTCATTCTTATTGTCTATATTCTAAAACTATTATCTCATCGCACCAGAGGAATGGCTACAACGAGTAGTCATACAAATGAGATCTACGATAACGACTCGATGGACCGATTCGGTGATGATTTGTGTCCAATATATCAATTGAATAGACATTTATTTTATTCACAAATATTACACACAATTAGTTCACAAACTCAATGATAATTAGCTAACATTTGGTGACAAACAGGTCTACCCATTAGAGTAATGGACGAACAGTCTGTTATCTCGGCTAAAACATAATCTCCCGGTGCTATTGACTTCATTACCCCACTATCACCAACAGGAATGTCCACTTTAGGCACAATCACCTTCAGGTTCGCCTCATTCCTGCCATAGTATTCTTCATCCGACTTCTTGGACACGTCCTCCACTAGAATGAGCTGTCGTTCCCCAACGGAACGCCTATTCATATCGAAAGCTATTTCTCGATACAAAGCATTCAATTCATTGAGTCTCTGAACCTTCACTTCTTGCGGCACATCATCGGTGAGGGTATGGAAGGCGTGAGTCTTTGCTCTCATACTGTAGGCGAAGGTGTAGGCGCTCTGATAGCCCACCCGTCGTACTATATCTACCGTTTCCTGGTGTTCATCATCCGTTTCCCCACAAAACCCACAAATAAAATCACTACTGAGTGCACAGTTAGGTATGATATCCCGGATCCTATCCACCAGTGATAGGTAGGCCTCCCGAGTATAGCCCCTCCGCATACGGGTCAACACACTATTACTGCCCGACTGGACGGGTAGGTGAATACAGTTGGCTATATTCGGGTGCTTTTGGATGACTCGGAGGGCCCTTTCATCGAAGTCTTTAGGATGCGGTGAAGTGAAACGGATCCGGAGGTTGGGGTCAACGCTGGCCACGGCGTCCAGCAGTACATCGAAGGTAAGGCCACCCGAACGGCGCTTATATATAGTCTTAAAGCCGGGCACTAATGAGATACCGGTGCCAGTGGTGTCACTGGAAGTGGATTCCGCACTCTTATCGCGATAACTGTTGACGTTTTGACCCAAAAGTGTCACTTCTTTGACCCCCAATTCGGACAGTTGTTTCACTTCTGACACAATCGACTCGAGAGATCGTGACCTCTCGCGACCCCTCGTGAAGGGAACGATACAATAGGAGCACATGTTGTCACAGCCCCTCATAATAGACACGAAGGCCGTGACCGCCGACCTCTGGACCGACGGCTGAATGTCTGAATAGGTCTCGTCTAACGAGAGTAAGACATTGACGGCGTTCTGAGCACTGGATCTGTTGATGGCTAAGAGTTTGGGTAAATCGCGATAACTGTCGGGACCGGCGATCACGTCAATCGACGGCTGCTTCTGAAGCACTGATGACTTGAGGCGTTCGGCAACACATCCCAAGAGTCCGATTTGTCTGATCCGACCCGAGCTCTTCAGTTGCGATAACTCTTTGAGTTTAGCCCACACTTTGGACTCTGCGTTCTCACGGATGGCACACGTCATCAGCATTACTATCGATGCCTTAAGACAAGGAAGAAGACAATTGAAGAGATTATGGATTAGTTTTTATGGTTTCAACTTCAAAGCAATCTTTGGCTGATATGAAGTCATACTTTGTTGATGTCGTCGACGATATCATATCCGGAGTTCTTGAGAATCGTTGTCGCGATTTGGGTGTCGTTTACATTCATCTGACAGCCATAGGTTCGGATGAATACTAAGATATACCACAAGAAGTTCAATGATAACGAGTCGCATATTGATGGTGTAAAACAAGACATACCTTTAGCTCCCTGTCCATCCAACACATGCTCATCGATGTAAGGTATGGGCGAACTTCTGGACACCACAAAGGGTTCGGATCTAATTGGATCCGATTCTTGTGATTGTCTTATAAAGTGTTGCAAATCGGGACCACTTTTCGGGAACCGGGAATCGATTGTCTTGATCTGAGTCGCCGCTGTCGATGAAGCGGTCGCCGAAGATAACCTGGTGGACAGATGGCTCACGAGTGGACAGACCTGGAGGTGATGTCGGTGTGTGACCACCAATTGTCTCAACAAATGACATCTTCTATACATATTTAAGACTCAAACAAACTTTGAGTGAAAACGGGATTTGTTTACAAACAGAGCGCTAAACCCAGTGATTGCCACCTATTGGCTGCAGTTGTGGTGATAAACCATTGACTGAATGCACACATTGTATGACTCAATGCTTGCCATAAGTTAGACAATAGTTTGATTACCACTGAATGTATCACTGATACAAATCACTCACCAAATTAACCACTTTTTTGATATCTCAAGAAAGTACCATTCATTTGATCCCATAATCACAAGTGGTCACAGAATACCTTCAGAAACTACATCCGGTTTTTCGTAGACACCGACAGGCGTTAAGAAGTTGAGGAATGAGTGCTAAGCGATCACAACCCGATTGGTCGCCACCGGCGGACGCGCCGAAGACCGCGAAGAATAAGCTCTTTCTGTACAACTCGTTGACTCGATCTAAGTGCGAGTTCCGGGCCATCGATGAGCGCCGCATAACGTGGTATAACTGCGGGCCCACTGTCTATGACTCCGCACATATGGGACACGCGAGGAGTTATATCTCCTTCGATATCATCCGCAGAGTCCTCCAGAAGTACTTCCGGTTCGATGTATTCTTCGTCCAGAACGTCACTGACATCGACGATAAGATCATCCAAAGAGCGCGTCAGAGGTATCTCTTCGGACAGTACTGTCAACGCATTGGTGACCAGAATAGGGATCAACTCGTGGCTGACGTCCGACAGGCTATCGGCGAAGTGGAGACCAAAATGGCGACCGAAGCGGACGTCGACAAGAAGCAGATGTGGACTAAACTAACTGTCAACGCATTGGTGACCAGAATAGGGATCAACTCGTGGCTGACGTCCGACAGGCTATCGGCGAAGTGGAGACCAAAATGGCGACCGAAGCGGACGTCGACAAGAAGCAGATGTGGACTAAACTCATCGCTTCAGCCAATGATAATCTGGAGGACAAAAACCTGAACGTAAAGACACTTCTGGAGCAGACCTGCATCAGTGATATACTATCGCAACGGTTGGATCGACTGCACGGACATGAAGTGACGGATCATTCAATCTTCGAGTCCCTGTCCAGACGTTTCGAGCGGGAGTACAACGAAGACATGTCTTCGCTCAACATCTTAGCGCCCGATTCGGTGACTCGAGTGTCAGAATTCATACCTGAGATCGTGGACTACATCCAGAAGATTGTGGCATTACCCATGCCGATACTTCGCTTGCCAAGGCACATAAAGCTATGCTGTGCTAAGCTACCTTTCCTAGTGGTGAAAATGCGGTTTAATCAAGGCCTTCGCAAGCCACTATTGTTCCGAAACCGACTTCGGGAGGGCGATCTGTCGGCGCCAACCCATACGTCCGATAAGCGCAGTGTCAATGACTTCGCGCTCTGGAAGCTCTCCAAACCGGGCGAACCCTATTGGCCCTCTCCGTGGGGGAACGGGAGGCCGGGCTGGCATATAGAGTGCTCGGCTATGGCCTCGTCGCTGATTGGCTGCCAAATGGACATACATTCGGGCGGTTATGACCTGAAGTTCCCGCATCACGACAACGAGTTGGCGCAGTCGGAGGCCTATTACGACACCGGGAAGCCGTGGGTCCAGTATTTCCTGCACTCCGGGCACCTGACCATCAGTGGCTGCAAAATGTCTAAATCGCTGAAGAACTTCATCACCATTAAGGAGGCGCTCCGGAGGAATACGTGGCGTCAGTTGAGGTTTGCTTTTCTGTTGCACTCCTGGAAGGAGACCCTCGACTACAGCGACAACACTATGGCTGATGCCATACAATACGAAAAGTTTGCCAACGTATGTCCACTTTGGATGCACTAACTGTCCATTACTTTTGAAATTTGCATTCATTTGTGATTTTTATGCGTTTTAGGAGTTTTTCCTGACTGTGAAAGACCTGATCCGTACCAGTAATGAGTCAGTGGTTAAGTGGCAGCAAAGGGAACGGGATTTGAATCAAAAGTACGGAATCTAATGTTAATAAGTATTATGGCTTTTGTCTAATAAATGATATTTTTGTCATTTAACAGATTCCAAGAGTCGATCGATTCAGTGGACAGCGCTTTATGTGATAACATCGACACCCGGACGGCGTGCGAACACATCCGCCGACTGATCGCCGCCACCAACACATACCTCCAGGACTGCCAGCCCTCCAGACCCGCAAATGTGGCGCTAATCAAAAACATAGCGCTTTATATAACCAATATATTCGACGTCTTCGGTGTGGGCTCTAAGACACAGACCATTGGATTCCCTCAGGAGAGCGCCGAAGGGGGCGATCGGGAGGCTATCGTAATGCCATTCCTCGAGATAATCGCCGACTTGAGAGAACGGTTCCGCGCGAAAGCCATGTCCTCGAAGGACACGGATTTGCTGAAGATTTGCGACCAATTAAGGGATGATATACTGCCAGAGGTTGGCGTACGGCTTGAGGACTACGAAGTGGGCGATGGGGTCACCAAAACGCGGCTCAAACTCGTCGATAAGGAACAGCTGATGAGGGAAAGGGAGGAAAAGCTGAGGCAACAGGAGATGAAGCGCTTGGAAAAGGAGAGAAAAGCGTTGGAAAGGCTGGAAATGGAGGCTAAGAAAGAGGCGGAGGCGCGGGTCTGTCCGCTCGAGATGTTCACCGCCGAGACGGACAAGTACTCGGCGTTCGACGCGAAGGGAATGCCTACTCATGACGTGGAGGGCAAAGAGTTGGCCAAATCGGCGCTCAAAAAGTTGGCGAAAGTATACACAACTCAAGAGAAAAGACATAATCCATGCGTTAAGTGTAAAGCCGTTTGACTTTCGGATCAGCTTTTAATCACATTTTAAATGATTGACTGAATATGTAATCAGAGATACAATGGATTTTGCGATCGAATTATTAATATTTATGAAAATTGTATTTTTAAATATATAAATATTTACAAATCGTTTTTCTGTTATTCATAATGAGCATACTTCTGAACTAATCTGTTACCTAAGCAGCTCTTTATTGTTAACTAAACTACTAATTTGCCTAATTTTCCAATAAAGAAAAAGTGTTCACATTTTTAACCCAAAACTTTGATATTGAATACATGAGCTGAAAATCAAATGTCATTTTGAAATCAATAAAAGTAATACTTATTATCATATGTTTCTGGAATTACTCTCATATTTATTGCTATTTCCTTACAAAATGGTATAAAAGCCTTTCAATCGTAAAAAACTTAAATTCAAAGTAAATATTAAATTAAATACCAATTAATGCTAAATTGAACGAAAAGACTAAAAATCAAATTTAAATCAATAATCAATCGCTGAATAAGACTCTAAATAATAGGAACACATAATAATAATAAACTAATTGTAATCATAAATCACTGAATAATTATCAAAAAATAATTATAAATTCAATTCTCATAACTAATGGCTAAATAAAAAATCCTAAATTCAAAAATAAAAATACAATTCATAAATTTATATATTTATAAATGTTTAGCAAAAAGACAATAAGTATTACTCGTATGAAGACTTGATTAGACAATGGATTCGTCGAGAAATAACAATTGATTTGATGATTAAACGGATTAAAAGGTTATTTTAAAAAGTGTTTACATTTTTAACCCAAAACTTTGATATTGAATACATGAGCTGAAAATCAAATGTCATTTTGAAATCAATAAAAGTAATACTTATTATCATGTTTCTGGAATTACTCTCATATTTATTGCTATTTCCTTACAAAATGGTATAAAAGCCTTTCAATCGTAAAAAAACTTAAACTCAAAGTAAATATTAAATTAAATACCAATTAATGCTAAATTGAACGAAAAGACTAAAAATCAAATTTAAATCAATAACTCAATCGCTGAATAGGACTCTAAATAATAGGAACACATAATAATAATAATAATAAACTAATTGTAATCATAAATCACTGAATAATTATCAAAAAATAATTATAAATTCAATTCTCATAACTAATGGCTAAATAAAAAATCCTAAATTCAAAAATAAAAATACAATTCATAATAATAATAATAAACTAATTGTAATCATAAATCACTGAATAATTATCAAAAAATAATTATAAATTCAATTCTCATAACTAATGGCTAAATAAAAAATCCTAAATTCAAAAATAAAAATACAATTCATTAAAAATAAGCAAACATTTGAAAAAAACAACTAATCTTTGGCCGCAGATGTGTGTCGTTTAGGCACAGAATACCTGTCCCGTTGGCGCCGACACTTGGGACAGTACCACTTGCCTTTGGGTTTGTGGGACAGTTGCACACATGGGAAGTGGAACCACTCGATGGCACAGTTCCTGTTATCACAGCATATCATCTCTCCATAGGACACCTGATCGCACAGGCAGTACGTAGGCTCATTCGGGTCGATGGGTTCGCCGATAAACAAGTCGTCCGCACCCGAGCCCCCGCTCGACGGATAGCCCACACCGGCGCCCGACTTATGGCCACTCGTATTGACGCGACTCTTCTTATGGTGATTACTATTATTGCTGTTATTGTTGTTATAACTATTGCCGCAACTGTTGGTCCGCTTCGACGTCACCGCCGATGACTCCTTCTTAACTGTCGACTGATTGGTGCCATTAGTGGCGGAACCGCTCGCGTTGTTGGCGACGGAGCTCTTCGGCGGTTCGTAGACGTCGTTATCGTAACTCATGGATGAGGTACTCGAAGAACTGGAACTTCTTGATGAACACATTGCGGAGGACTTCTGTTTGTGGACTCGTTTGTGGCGGCGCTGGACTTCAGCGCCATTTGTAGCGTTCAGTTGTCTGTTGGCAACTGATCCAGAATTGGACACAAATAAACGTTTACTACTATTAAGTGACTTTCGAGTGGACTTCTTAGCCGCCGATTGTCGCACAGATTGCGTTGACTTCTTGAGGCGATTATCACTTAATTTGGTCGCTATTTTAGAGGCGTTTGGGAGCTGTTTGATGGCACGTCTTCGGTGGACCTGTTTTCGGGCTAAATCTCTGATGAAGTTAGACATCGAGGAGTGACCGAAACCGTGGCTCTTATTGTACGCCGCCTTCGACGTCAATGACGAAGACTTTATTATCTTATTTGGCACCACTTTGGGCGACAAATATGGNAGTTCTTGCATTTGAACCAATTGTGTCTCCAATCTCTTCGCCAATCGGCGCCTCTTATTCATCAACTGATCCATCGCTTCGCTGGAGACGCCATTGCAGTCGCCATCGATGGCCACCACAGAGGCGGACATCGATGTCATGGCCACCACTTTCTCGTGTCTGTCGACTGTGGTGTTGATGGCGTCGATTACCTTCAAGTGATTGCTGTGGATGTCATGCAATTGCGTCAAATGTCTGGTGATATCATTGGGCAGATTGTCCACCAAATCCATGAAGGAGTGGATGTATTGGGCCATCGCCTGCGCCTCCGACGCGCTCACCGACCCGTTCGCCGCCGAAGTACTCATTGAGTCGATCGCTGAAAGACTTGTTATCTTAAGACAAGATATGATTATCACAAGCGATAGGCAATTGTGGCGGAGCTTGAGATCAGTTGATCCGCCACTGCTTCGGGTGGGGCAGTGATAGTGGTGTCGACCGTTTGGTCAGTGTTTAAGACATTCAATGATCACAATTCGATGATTGGATCTCATTTATAGCGATAGTCTTGGGATCAAATCGAGTGATGATTCAGTGATTGATGTTAACACTGAACTCACTGTTAATCATATGATTGTCGCTCACAAACACCAGTACTTCAGTTGTCATGTTATTTACGGAATATCTGTAGTATTGGCAACGCTATCACTATTGCATTCATAAACTATTTTATTGTCATATTTTTGCCCCCTTTTAGCCCATAAAAACATTTAAATGCATATTAAATACAAGTGACAATTTTTTCGTTAAAAACATGTAATTATAACACATTTTGAATACGTTAATAATAATTTCAATTAATTTATTCATTTGCTTGATCACCATGATCATTTATGTCACAAACTCCCCCAATACCCCCAAACCTTCACATTGAGTGTACCTCTTATATGAGTGGAGCTCGTGATGTGTATTTAAAATCTCGGTCTAAACTACACGTGTATTACATATCGTATATCAATAGCATTAGTGACCACACATTGGGTGAGCCATGAGTTTACAGACAATCACTTGTGTGGCGGTGTTGGCAGCGGTGGTGCAACTGATCGCCGGTGACTGCAAAGTCACTTCCAAGACCTACTCGACCACCGATGGACTGGTTATAGCCAAAGTCGCTCACATCATCCAATTCAGCGCACAGTGCGATAACAAACCCAAAGGTATGGCTCACCGCCGATGACTTATGCGGTGATAAATCACTTAACACTGGTGTGTATCATGTCTTGCCATCACTTCCAACAGGTCTATCACTGTACGCCGACCTCAACGGCCAGACACTGCCTGCCCTACGTTCAGATGATGGACCCAATGGACAGTCGTTATATCAGGTGATTGTCGACCAGTTTTACGGCTGATGACTGACCTAACTATCACTGCGTTAGATCTCGTGGACCGTGGACTTAGAGAAGGCCTCCTCAGGCTATCACTCGATCCCCATCTATGACGAGGAAGGGTTCGCAGCCCTCCGAAGAGGTCAGAGAGCGGGCGACTCGTCCGCCTCGAAGGCGTTGTTCACTATAGAGCTGAGCCACTCGTCCCCATACAAGGGGCCCGTCATTCAGACAGAACTCGTCGCCACTATCGCCGCACTCGGACTCTGGTGGACAGCCTATAGGGCTAAGAGTCGGCTCACTAGCTAAAGGGAACAGTAGTTTTGGTGAATTTGTGTGATTTTTTATGTATTAATCGCCCGAAAAGTGGTTTATTTTTGAAATTAGTTTTGAACTTAAGTTTAATAAAAAGTTTTCCTATTTTTGTGTCGTTTTCTGATTATTAAAGGTTTGATAATTGATTGACAAATAAATGTCTCTCGAAAGCGATTTATACTTCAAAATGTTTATACCGATGATAGCATTCATTTATTTACGGTAATATAAGATACTGGTGCTAATAATGAAGCTTGATACGGTAATAACTTACCGTATAACTAATAAGTAATACCTGGGTTAGGTAGTGATTGAAACACCATTAATAATAGATTATTGTTTTACCGGTAAATTGATGAAATACTCATAAGTAATTTATTTAATTCATATTACGGTATACCGGTAATTATTATAAATGACCCCTCCCATAATGTGCTAGATCTTATATAAATGATCTAGAATATTAGTACCGGTATTATAATTTTTCATAAACAATGATATTTAATTTGCTTTATCAGTGCTACAGTATATAGCGGTAAATATTTTTAGTTTAGTTTAAAGAATTTTTTGAAAGATTTTAAGTAAAACTTGCGCTAAAGTTAAATAAACAAAATAAGTTAATATTAGTTCATATAATTGATTTAATTTATTACTGCATCCGAGAAAAGGGTTTACTTTCAAAACAATCTTTATTTATGATTATGACTTCCAACTTAATAGTATTCATATAGTGTTCACATAAAAAATATTTTTAGCTCATATAAACTATAATTTATATAAATTGGCCCTGAACTGTTCGGGATATGCCTAATATCTATTATTAACACTAAACTCATTGGTTGCCCAACTTTTAAAGTAGAAATCTATAGAACTTTTATTTAAATCACAAAATTTTAGGCAGTTTTTTGAGGAACACCTCGAAAACTATAGTATATTGAGGCCTCATATAAGCAATATATGCCTGATATTTATGACTATATTGTGTACTCTATTGTCTTAAGCCGTTCAAGAATAGGGGACTGAGAGGCAGGGGATCTACACTTGAAGTCTATTGTACAGTATATGCAATCAATTGGCACCGACTCTCAACTATAGCTCCAGGAGTTTTGCTGACAGAGAAAAAGCAGAGACGCCTACTCTCTCTCTCTCTCTCTCTCTCTCTCTCTCTCCTGCCTTCCCTCTTAATCCCTATCCTCCTCTCACTCACTGGCAATGTTTGTGTCAATACTTACATCCAATTCTCACCACCAGTTCCCTCTCAATAGATTGTGGCTTAAGGTGTATGGGAAGGGAAAGGGAGAAACAATTTCATAGCGTACTGTATATAAAGGCGTTTGAATGCCTTAACCGCGCAATCAGTTCCCGAATGCCAGTCCCCATCACCGCCAGTGCCACAAAAAAATTCAATTATATATATATATTTGTGATGATATATACCAAAAGGGTTATAGAGTTAATGGGTAACTGAGTGCCAAATGTGCGATACGTTCCCTATAATGATATTTAGGCTTAAATTATATACAAATTGCAATCAATTATCAGTTAATAATAGCGAATGGTATGCGAAACCGACAGTCCATTCGGTGTCTGGTCTTCATTATCATCGGAACCGTTATATTCATCACAGCACTCATCGTATCCATCGCTAAACGTATGAATATTTTTCAATCAGTCATAAAAACTTTGATTTTATATCAAATACAAGTAATGTGTATGTATTGCATGTATGGGTGGTTTAGGGCCTACATCTCAATGTTCTAAATGATATGAACAGCTGAACAAACATTTTGTAAAGTTTTTAATGAGATATATAGAGAAGTTTTTAGATTGGAGACACAATTGGTTCAAATGCAAGAACTGTCGGACGAGAAGCTCCGGTACTCTCAGCTGATCATCGATTTGATCGAATCGAAGGCCAAAGAACTGGATTTGGATTACGAAGAGGTCGTGAGGTTCAGCAGTAATGGCCGCCAATTGGGAAGTCATAGTATTAATGGTAATCACAATAACACTACTAATGGTTATAATAAGTTGAGTGCAAACAACGGGTCCACACATTCCTCGACGGCCACCAATGGCGTCGACACTAAAGACAAGTCCAGTACTGCCGCTGAAGACAAGAGTCTGAATGATAAACGACTTCTTCCGCGCAGAGCCTGTGCTGTGAAAGTCGATACGAAAGACACGGCCGCCGATGACGAATCACCATATTTGTCGCCCAAAGTGGTGCCAAATAAGATAATAAAGTCTTCGTCATTGACGTCGAAGGCGGCGATGTTATTCTCGGTGCCAAAGCCAGTGAGGAGCTACAGATTGAAGTAGTCTCTAAATCGGGCTTTTGTCCAGGTGGCTTCTGCACGGTAGTTTGTCGAGGGTTTGCGGAGATTTTATCGCTGGTTTATAAGTGATAATCGCCTCAAGAAGTCAACGCAATCTGTGCGACAATCGGCGGCTAAGAAGTCCACTCGAAAGTCACTTAATAGTAGTAAACGTTTATTTGTGTCCAATTCTGGATCAGTTGCCAACAGACAACTGAACGCTACAAATGGCGCTGAAGTCCAGCGCCGCCACAAACGAGTCCACAAACAGAAGTCCTCCGCAATGTGTTCATCAAGAAGTTCCAGTTCTTCGAGTACCTCATCCATGAGTTACGATAACGACGTCTACGAACCGCCGAAGAGCTCCGTCGC
>CAJPVJ010002331.1:0-13386 GCA_905397405.1 Oppiella nova
ACTATTAAAACTGATGTGTAGTGTAGTGTCGATTCGGACTAATAATTGTTGGATTGATTTAACACATTATGTGTGAAATCACTTACACTGTAATGATATGACATAAATGTGTACAGTATTCGTGTGCTTAGCAAGTAACTTGGTAAGTAGCTTGGTAAGTAACGACTTACCGGTCACTATGAGCTGCGTTTCCATCATTTCGGAGCCGACGCTGTTATTAACGGTACAGCGATAGACACCGGCGTCCGACTGCAACACTTGGCTTATCCGTAGGGATCCGTCCAATTGGCGCACCCTATTGAACGCCAACTGTCGTATGGGTTGAGCATTTCGGGCCCATATGTAGTTAGGCACGGGATAGCCCTGAGCCGCACAGGCTAACTCCACATCCTCGCCCTCCTTAACCATTACCACAGGCTTACTGTCCGTTATTCTGGGCGGTTGGTTACTAAACGCTTCTGTATTTCATAAAAATTAAATATATCTTTCAATTAAGCCTTATATTCCTTACAAACATTTGTTTGTCATTAATATTAAGAACAAAGAATTAGCTCTAAAAAACAATTTAGGCTTTTATCCTAATATGTGCTTAAATTTGCATAAAAAATATAATTTATTATAAAAACCTTTCTCTAAGAAAATATCTGAATATGCAATTATATGCGCGGTTTATAGCAGTCTCTCTATTTATTTACTAAAAATAACAAAATATGAAAAATTATTTATAATTATCTCTACTTTCTTATAAAGTGCGAACAAAATTCAAACTTATGTTAAATAAGTATTAGTTTATGAATAAATTTAAATAATACTGCTCTTACAATTATAGCTCAAAATACATTTTTATTTCCTTTTTATACACTTAACGTTAAATATTATTGTATTTCAAAATTAAAACAAATTTTTAGAGCATTTTTCACTTTTTAAACAATTCTCACAAATGAGAGTATTTGTGGTCAAAGCCTCTGAACATTAATGAGAAGTCGTTTAAACTTATTTGAAAAGTAGCTTAAGATTTGAGTACTTTTCTCAACCATTTCTCTCATTTATAGTGCAATAGAAATGGAGAGAAAAAACATAAAAATCATAAAATTTAATGGAATTTATTTCCCAAAAATTATTTTTTAAAGCAAATAATATTATTGTAATCAAAAGCTCTATTAAAACAAATGGTTGGAAAGTAATGACGAAATAAAATAAATAAAATAAAGCAAATATTTGGCACAAAACGGAGCCCTCAATGAATGGTTAAGTGCGGTGAGTGACTGAGTGACATACCGGTGACGTAGAGGCGTCCGACCGATGAGCTGATGAGTGTCTCTCCGGTTAATCGATGTCTCACTTGACAGCGATATGTCTTCAATGCGTCGCTTTGTTGGACGCGACGGATGTGCAGCTCTCCCGACGAGAAGATAGAGAAGCGATCGCCTGATTTGTATTGAATGAATGAATGGGTTAAACAGAGAGAGAGAGAGAGAGAGAGAGAGAGAGTGAGTGAGAGAGTGAGAGAGAGAGAGAGAGAGAGGGAGAGAGAATCCACTTATTCATTGTGAACCGAAATTCTTTTACACTTTGGTTTTCATACACTTAAGAGAATAACACACATAAAGAATATACAGAATATTGCACTCGTTTTTTGCTTATATATCGTATATATTATTGAATCAATTCTGATGGCAATACAAATGATATGCACTCGTGTTTCAGACACATAACGACTCCATCAGAGACCGGCTCTTGAGGTCAATTCCCATCAGAATCGCCGCAAACAAAGCCATTGACCATAAGTTTTCTTGCCATCAGTTTTATATTATTACATATATTTTTCGCTGATATATAGTTATCCTCTTTATCTCCAGTTCTTTCAGTTGAATATTACTATAATTCAATATACAGTCCATATATCAGTACAGAATATCTCGAGAAGCGAGAGATAGTATCCAATAAATAGACAGTTTTTGCATAAAAACCGTATTATATTTCGCATAAAATATTTTGAGATACATTTTATATTCAAATCAGTAAANGAAGACATATCGCTGTCAAGTGAGACATCGATTAACCGGAGAGACACTCATCAGCTCATCGGTCGGACGCCTCTACGTCACCGGTATGTCACTCAGTCACTCACCGCACTTAACCATTCATTGAGGGCTCCGTTTTGTGCCAAATATTTGCTTTATTTTATTTATTTTATTTCGTCATTACTTTCCAACCATTTGTTTTAATAGAGCTTTTGATTACAATAATATTATTTGCTTTAAAAAATAATTTTTGGGAAATAAATTCCATTAAATTTTATGATTTTTATGTTTTTTCTCTCCATTTCTATTGCACTATAAATGAGAGAAATGGTTGAGAAAAGTACTCAAATCTTAAGCTACTTTTCAAATAAGTTTAAACGACTTCTCATTAATGTTCAGAGGCTTTGACCACAAATACTCTCATTTGTGAGAATTGTTTAAAAAGTGAAAAATGCTCTAAAAATTTGTTTTAATTTTGAAATACAATAATATTTAACGTTAAGTGTATAAAAAGGAAATAAAAATGTATTTTGAGCTATAATTGTAAGAGCAGTATTATTTAAATTTATTCATAAACTAATACTTATTTAACATAAGTTTGAATTTTGTTCGCACTTTATAAGAAAGTAGAGATAATTATAAATAATTTTTCATATTTTGTTATTTTTAGTAAATAAATAGAGAGACTGCTATAAACCGCGCATATAATTGCATATTCAGATATTTTCTTAGAGAAAGGTTTTTATAATAAATTATATTTTTTATGCAAATTTAAGCACATATTAGGATAAAAGCCTAAATTGTTTTTTAGAGCTAATTCTTTGTTCTTAATATTAATGACAAACAAATGTTTGTAAGGAATATAAGGCTTAATTGAAAGATATATTTAATTTTTATGAAATACAGAAGCGTTTAGTAACCAACCGCCCAGAATAACGGACAGTAAGCCTGTGGTAATGGTTAAGGAGGGCGAGGATGTGGAGTTAGCTTGTGCGGCTCAGGGCTATCCCGTGCCTGACTACATATGGGCCCGAAATGCTCAACCGATACGACAGTTGGCGTTCAATAGGGTGCGCCAACTGGACGGATCCCTACGGATAAGCCAAGTGTTGCAGTCGGACGCCGGTGTCTATCGCTGTACCGTTAATAACAGCGTCGGCTCCGAAATGATGGAAACCCAGCTCATAGTGACCGGTAAGTCGTTGCACACGAATACTGTACACATTTATGTCATATCATTACAGTGTAAGTGATTTCACACATAATGTGTTAAATCAATCCAACAATTATTAGTCCGAATCGACACTACACTACACATCAGTTTTAATAGTTATATACAGATGTGTAGTGCCATTGAGAGCGGCGTCCAAATTACGCCATCATTACTCGCACTGCCATTACTATTATTGTTATCATTAGTACACAATTCTTGCCTTTTATTTGTTTAAATCCCTGTTCCCTGACTGCTATTTGTATAAATCTTAAGCTTCAAATCCATATTAAGAGTTAATGTATTTCCTATGTTTGCAAATGTCATCAAATATGCTGCAGATATGAAATAAATTCATCAAATTTTATTGACTTTTATTATCAATTGAAATATATTTTCCATTATGTGTTGCAGAGAAATATAATAAAGCATTAGATTTTCTGTAATTTATTTCTTTCATAAAATGTTTAATTCATTTAAACTTTTCTCAATTGAATGTATCTCTAAATTAAAGGCATTTGTCTCTATTGTGTGTCGAAACCATTTTTTCACTTTTATTTTTCATTCTTTTCCTTTTCTTTGATTGTGTCGTCTCTCTCTCTCTCCCTCTCTCTCTCTCTCTCTCCGCCACCGTATATATGACTTTCTATCAGTACTTTCCGGCCGATAATTCATAGCATTTGCAGACAATCTGAAACTCATATAAGATATACAGTAATTCATACAATTTCCTAACACTATTAAATACAATACATACACATATTCTCAATATACAGACTCACAGTCATCAACACTTTCTTTACCTAATTCTGCATTTACTGTACGATAGCCTCGCTGTCGGCCGAAATGAGTCCCCGAATCGAGAGGGTAGACGTGGGAAAGGGAGCTCAACTGAACTGCACGGTGTCGGGCACTCCAGTGGTTGCGCTACAATGGCTACACAACGGCCAACCCGTCGCCACAAACAGTCGGATCCGATTACTCGCCAGAGATGTGCTCCACATCTCAAACGTCGAGCGCCGCGACAAAGGGATGTATCAGTGCTTAGCCCACAATGATTTGGATTCAGTGCAGGCGAGCGCACAAATTGAGCTGGGAGGTAATCACCATCATGTACCAGTTGATACACCAACACGACTTATCATCCATACCATACCATTCCTCTCCCCCACCCTTTCCACTCGACTCCTATCCCCACTCCGGTCTCATCTAAATTCAATGCATAACTCGCTTTACATTTGACTCTTTTCTCTATTGTTTTCACTTCTCGTCTCAATTGTCTTCAATTGTCTTTCCATTTAATTCTTTGTTTATCTTTTTGTCACTTAATTTAACGCAACATAAAGACGACGCTCCGGTCTTTTTGTCCACGTTTTCCGAGCAAACCCTACAACCCGGTCAGGGATTGTCGCTAAAGGTATGCCCTTTTCAAACATAATACGACTTTTTAATTGATTTTTTAGGTCGAGAGTACGAAAATTGATTTTATAATTAGATTATAATTTCAAACTTAATTTTGCATTAATTTTGCGTTCACTCTAACGTCATATGACATGACTTTCTTGTCTTGTCATTACTCAAGCAATTTGTTTATATTCTAATTCCGAAGTTATTTTCTTTTGTGTGCATCCCTTTCCCTCCCATCCCTGCCATTTGCGCTCGAGTTTTGGCATTTCATTAGACTTTTGAGCCAAACATATGACTCGAGTTTTCCGATTCAGAGAACGCTTTCGGAATCGTTTGCAATGAGATTATAGACAGACATCTGAATCTCAGCGCAGGGTTTGTGTCGATTGGATCACACAATTGAAAAGAGGATTTCATACAAAAGACTAAAACAAAATACAATGCAAAAGGCAAAAGTAGTGAATAATAGGAAAACTAAACACAAATGTTGTTATTGTTATCCATTTGTTTATAATGTAATGCAAAGAACGGTTCAGTCAATGATTTGCCACAAAATTCTCTGAACTACTTGTAAATCACGAAACTTATCGCTTAGGAGAGAATAAAGCCTTTATTTGATGACAATTTTCTAAAACATGTACTCAATTATACTTATATTACAAAATAAACAAAAATTATTGATTACTAAATGCCGTCAAATTCTGTACTTCCAGTGCATTGACTTACTGTCGACACAAACATATACTAATTGCATATTATATATCATAGTAAGACATGTCGACCCTTTCGCTACTAATTAATATTTTACAAAATATCAACAATTTTTTAATTAAAAATACGGACCCATTGTCATCCATCAGAGTTTCCTATCGCATGCTATATAAATATTCTGTGATTTAAACACAGGAATACACTATTAATATATTACAGTCGTAAATAGATTAGAGCTACTGTACTATAATATGATATAATTTAATTTCAGGATTACTTTAATAAAGATATGACTGAAAAACATAAATCGTGTGTTTGTGTTGTATGACATAATTGAGAAAGTAATAAATTTATTAAAAGTCATTATTATTATTATAGTTATGCATAGAATTGTTTTGTCGAGCGATTCAATGGCTGTAAAGAATTAAAAACTAGTAAATCATTACTATTATAGTATGCATTGTATGACTCGCTTATAATTACATAGAAGTTATGGCATCAGAATTATAGTGTGTTTTGAATGTAGATTTTATTATTTGATTTGACATTTATTTAAGGCATTATTCCAGACGTATATTTATCTGTTAGTTAGCTATGAGTGTCATATAAATTGAATTACAAATAAGATTTTAATGCAATTGAAACACAATATTCGTGTCTATAATACCAGCAAAAACAGAGGGCCGTTATGTTTCTTAATTATGATGTATTACTCGCACTAATCGTACAAAACACAACACATCTCCTAATTATGAGCGGAAACATAAGTTTTATTATTTTCCACAAATACAATGCTCTCAATATTGGAGACATTTATAGATAGCAAATGCCATCATTGCCCACAATATTAACTCTATTATATCCATAACATTAAGTACTCATTTTCATACAACTTCTCTATCATTTTCATTAAAGCAATTAAATAGCACACAATTATTGTAAAAGTTTTATTTTAACTGTGTAATTAAATTAAATTAAATGATTTAATAAAATTCACTATAATACCAATTTATTTGAACAGTGTGTGGCGTCTGGAAATCCCATACCCCAGGTTACGTGGCATTTATACGATGCCATACCAGTGCCCGATAGTTCCCGGTATAGAACCGGCGATTATGTGACTCGTGAGGGCCTTCTCGTGAGTTATGTGAATATATCGAGCATTTCATCGGAGGGTAAGTCTCACTAATCTGTTAATAAATCCTATGTTTGGTTATTAAGCGCTAAATGTGTTGATTGACTGAACAGATGGAGGACTGTATACGTGTTCGGCAGCCAATGATGTGACGGCTGTGGGACATACGGCGCGCATCAATATATATGGAAAGCCCAGCATTAGGCCAATGCCTAACATGACGGCAGTGGCCGGGGAGAGGATGTCGTTGACCTGTCCTACCGGTGGATATCCTATCGATGTCATTATATGGGAAAGAGGTATACATTAGCGCAATATCTTAGCCATTATTGAGCATTATTTCGGTGGAGATTACCATAAATATGATAACAAATAAAATGCATTCACGTCTTATGTCGAAAACATTTATTGTATTATATTTTTAGTGCAAATGAAAGCGAAAACAATGCAAACAATGGATTCAGAAATGCATTAAAGAATGTCATTATTTTCACTTTTCTTGAGACCAGGATTTTCACAGATTTTTGCTTTTATATCGTATTAGGAGATAAGTGTTAGTCATTTGCAGTGCTATTAATTAAACGTTTAGAAAATTACTTCTGATTACCATTTGTGTCGTCTTTTTAATCTAGAATTTGTTTTGAGCGTCAATTACATGCTATTTATATAATCAATGAATGCCTTTCAAGCACTTATCCGGCTAACTGTGCGCTAACTGTGGCACTGGTACTCTTGGCATTCATACAGTACTCGATGCCATCCATTATCATTGTGTCTCATATGAAGCGAATCATTGCCATTGCATTCACTATTGAATCCCAATATGTCATAACAAAAAACTTTGAGTTTGTGTTG
Source organism: Oppiella nova (assembly GCA_905397405.1). Lineage (NCBI taxonomy): Eukaryota > Metazoa > Arthropoda > Arachnida > Sarcoptiformes > Oppiidae > Oppiella > Oppiella nova. The sequence continues at coordinate 7,343 of CAJPVJ010002331.1, forward strand.
AGTTTACGCGTCATTAATGAATTGTATGATGAGTTCAACGACACGTTTGTCCCATAAATTAATTTAAATTAAGCCCAATATATGAGAGCAAAGCAATTGAGGGAACAAATCATTTTTAATACATTGACATAACAGCCCTATGTTTAGCAACGATAGCTAACTTGTTATTAACTGCCAGTCCTTCGCTATGCCTTTTCATATAAGTCTGCAAATGACACTTCAGGGCAAAACATTTCCTCTTATTTTCTACTTGACATCACTTTACATGCCTTTCACCTAAAAATTGTGTGTTTTTCTGCAATATTATACTCGGAAAACAAAGAGATTGCAAATTGTAATCAATTGAAACCTACGGCAAAACTAGGCATAAATAATAGCCATTTTCCAGCGTATAATTGGCTGCGAAATAGTGAGTTGTGTGTTGTTATTGATACGCGAGATAAACCGTTCAGACAAGTGTATCATTTGTGAAAAATTTTCAATTTCTAAGGCACTTAATAGTTGGAGAGTCACTACACATAAGAGACTATTCTCTGTGCAAAAAGAGAGCACTTTTGATGAGCATATTCTCGACACAACTATTTATAGAAAGCATTTGTATTTGTATTTTACACTCAAATCACACCTCAATCTAATTGATGACTCTTTTGATGCGGTCTTTTGTGCAGAAGGAGTACGTCTTCCTTATAATCACCGGCAAAAGGTGTTCCCAAACGGCACCCTAACTGTCGTCGACCTGGAGAGGGCTACGGATGAGGGACGGTATACCTGTATCGCGCGACAGACCAAGGAATCCAAGAGCGCTCAGGGATCTCTATACGTGCAAGTGTTGGGTAGGAAATACATATTTTATTTAAACAAAAACCTCGCATTTATTGCTATTTTATAAATATTTAATATATGGTTAACGCCTTCGCCATTCACTTCCCATTTTATATATTAATGGCGTTAACACTCTCATTGTGTAATACATTATATAAAAGCATTGAATGACTATTTTGTGCAAACATTTTGAGGTGGTATACGATATGCTCCCATATGTTCGCTAATAGATAAGACAAAAGTCTATTAATTTAGAGCATTCTTTGGCCATAAATTTATTTTCTCTCATCCCTTCACTTCACTCCCGGAGTTAATTGATGTGAAAAACAAATATTAAAAATATCTGTAAAACACTATTAATAATAGTGTAGCGTATTGTGTATACCACTCGTCTAAAACTATACTTATGATCCCCTAATGGATCCCATTTTTTCTAATGACCATTGATTTTAATCATTACATTATGTCAGGCATTAATAATTTGTGTTTTGTTGTGTTTAATCGCTATAATTACTGAACTTTTATTCAAATTAAATATCAAATTATCACTTAAAACACAGCGATTTAACTAATAATGATTTGCACATAAAAACTCAATTTAAACAATGCTTTCAGATTTAATTCAATATTCTTTATAACACTTAATAATAACAATAAATAATTAGTTCAATAATTGTTATTCTTGTCTCATATGGTGTGTTATATCTGTGGTCTTATCCCAACAGTCCGGCCAATCATTGAACCGTTTATTTTTCCCAAATCCTTACATCAATCACAACGATATAATTTGTTGTGTACTGTTGTCAAAGGCGATCAACCAATTCAGGTATCTATTCCTCACTTCTCTCTCTCTCTCTCTCTCTCTCTCTCTCTCTCTCTCTTTCTCTCTCCCTGTCTCTCTCTCTCTGTCTCTGTCTCTCTCTATCTCCCTGTCTCTCTCTCTCTCTCTCTCCTCTCATTCACTTCACTTATCATTGTTTCAAAAATCATTACTTATTATTGTCAGACAAAGCGAATGTAAAAACTTTTTACTTTCACAAACAAATTGATTTCGATCTGAACTTTCTTTTCTTATTATTTCTTCAACTTTCTCTAAAAAACACAAACCTTTATACAAAATCAGATCGAGTGGTATAAAGACGGACACAAACTGACGAATGGATTTTTAGCCAAAACTAATTTAATTCATGTGACCGAATACTCGCTGACACTGGCCTTTGAGTCCGTACAACCTGATCACCGGGGTATACATACAGACAATTTAATTATCATATTATAAAAAACAATTTCCACGTTAACTGGTATATCACATGGATAACATTGTTATGTGCTTTTTTGCGTTGACTACTGGACAGGCAATTATACGTGTGTGGCCTCAAACGCAGCTGGAAGTAGCAGTCATAGCGCCTCAATGGTTATACACGGTATGGGTTGAGCCAAACAACCAAACATTATTAGAAATATTTTTTATATCTCACTCAAAGTTTTTCATTATTTTTTATTATCATTTTTTTCGTGTGTTTGCGAGACTATACGTTAAATGAAATAATTTTAGCACTACTTTTACTTTTGACTTTTGTTTTGGTATTTTTAAGAATAGTTTCTTTCTGTTTGTTCTCAAGAATTATTTGTGAAATCTTTAATAAATCAAATTTTAATGAGTTTTAAGTCTATCCCTATTTCTCATGTCTTAATTCTTAACATTTATTTGAGTCACGTTTAATAAAAATTTAATATTTTCCTCGAAATCCAATTAAATTAGAAAAAAGGGATTTTTACTCGAGTTAATGGTTTTAAATATTTTCCGTATTTATTATACTTTTAATAATTAAGAAGAAATATATAGGATTAGGTTATTTATCTCTTTAAGACTTTAATATATTTTTGAATAAATTTTTAAAATGACTTATAAATGTATGGTATGTTTAGTGCCCCCGCGGTGGCGAATAGAGCCGATCGACACGTCTGTTGTGAAGGGCAGGAATGCTATTATCGATTGCGATACCGACGCCTATCCGCCTCCGACTATTAGTTGGTCCAGAGCTGAAGGTAAGACATCGCACACACCATACGATTCCCACTCTATTCCCACTTTCCATATGATCTCTGCATTGACTGATGTATTGAAGAGATTTTTGTGAAAATCGGAATTTTCTAAACGATAACAATAACCCATAAAATAGCGAGAGTTTGACTCGAAAAAAACGAGAGGCTTATTATGCGGTAGTCTTACACTGAGACATAAAATTGAAGTACAGATAAAGTGTAAGCAAAACAGTGCTCGCATGCGATATATATATTGAATGGGAATTGAGTGAATATATTCTTTGATCACCATTTAATGATAGGAATAGATATACTTTTAGTTATAAATTTGTTCGCATTTAGTGTTTGTTTTCTCTCTCCTCTCTGTTGTACTCCGTATTGAGAGACGACAACAGCAAAGAAAAAGCCAAACGAAAGGCAAAGAAAAATCTGATGGAAAATAAAATGGCTTTTAGTTTGAATGTTAGGCAATGAATGCGAAAAGAATGAAACGAATAGTCCTTTAGATTACTGGAGATCTATGTTTGCGATGAAATGTTTTGCTCACAAATTCACGAAATTGTTTGCAAAATAAGTATTCGTTGCGAACATTAATGGCATTCAATTCGCGAAATGACTTTTAGTCTGATTTGAATTTCAAAATAATTTTTAAGTTAGAGAAAAACACAAATTGCTATTTATTTTTATGTTTGCCTTTGTATTGCAATTATTCTGTTGTTATTTGATTAAGAAATTAAGATAATTAAAGAAAAACTTTGGAAAAAAGTGTTTTGTTTTTTCATTCAAATTAAATTTGATTATAACTACATTTCAAGAGAGTTGTATAGAGATATGATTTTCAGCTTTTGTTTTCTTATTAAGAAAACTAATTAAAAATGTGTATAAAATCATGAGATTATAGTTGTATTCAATTTACATGTAATCTGTTTTTCACTCGAAAGCCACTTCCCTGCATAACCTCTCAGTTACTCTATTTGTTTTTGTATTCAGACATTGCTTTTTATATTACTATAATACCGGAGTCCGTATGCAATGACTTATAGCCTATGAATTTCACACAAATCGTATTCACAAATAACTAGTAATTAGGACTGGAATTTGAAATTGAAATCTAATGGTAGATGAGTTGTTAATCAGAATTAAGGCTAAAATTAACATAAAACTAAATGTAATTAACGATTAGATTTTTAGTAATCAGGGCTCGAATTCTAAATAATTATTGTTAACAGCATTTCAACTGTTTTTCAATTAGTGTTTTAGCTTTTAGGCTCATGTTTACAATAAATGTCAGTATTTTCTCAATTCAATGGAGAATAACTGGTAATTTAAACATAAACAAAAAAGTTTTTACGAAAAAATATATATATTTATTTTGCATTCAAAATCAAATAAATTTGAATAATTCAAGAATTATTGCCTCAATACGGGGATTCAAATAAAACTAACAAATCTTTATATATATATATATATTGTATATAAAAAGTATATTTAGAATATTGCTGAAAAATAAAAATTTTCTGTATAGAAATCTCTTACTTTTATTAAATTTTTTCGTAATAAAAGTTAATGTATTTTTGTTACGAAAAACAAAAAATAAAAGGAAAAGAGAAATGTATGTTATGTTTGGATAAAACCTTATATACAAAGACGTCGACAACAAAATCCCTGACAAAAGAGTGGAGAAATATATATATAAATATAAATTCGTTTTTGCCATCAGTTTTCATATTTATATCTGTAGTCGCATTGCCTTTGCTTTTGACCCTAAAAGCGAATCTCTATATAAATATTCGTTGAGTTAAATCCTCGAAACTAAAGCTTTTTCAATATGTTTGTCATAATATTGTTAGGATTACTGCGAGAGCCTCCCAACGAGTTTAAGTCGATTACATCCAATTCCCATTTGCGTCCGTATGAGAACGGGTCGCTCGCCATACATAACGCACAGAAAGCCGACAGCGGGTACTACATGTGCGCCGCCACTAACGGCATAGGAGCCGGGCTCAGCAAAGTCATCAAACTCACTGTCAATGGTAAGGCATCCCTTCCCTCCACCATTCAAACTGATATACCAAATGACAGCTCATAACGAACTGCCTTTTCTTCAGTTTGAAAAGTGTTTTAAATGTTTTTCACACTTTTCTCGCTCCATAAGTGAAAAGGAAAATGACTTATAATTTATCTTTATTTGTGTCTCTCATGTGTCTCTAAGTCGCCGCACATTTTGAGTCCAAATTCAGAGCCGAAACTGTGAGGAAAGGACTCGAAGCGAGAATTAAATGCGAATCCATTGGAGACAAGTCTGTCGTTATATTTCTCGCAAATGCTTTAGATTTTAATATAACTTTCCTTTTTAGACCCATTACTATCTCGTGGCTTAAAGACAAGTTGACATTCAATCCACGCGATGATCCACGATATGAGCTCTTGGAGGCCATTGTTTCCGATGGAATCAAATCAGAGATTGTCATCAGAAATGCCGACCGAAGGGACAGCGCTTTATTCAGTTGTGTCACAACCAATGCCTACGGACACGACGACACCAACATTCAGCTCATTATGCAGGGTATCTGTGCTCACAAACACTGCATTTTAATTAAAATATTATCTCAACTCCTACTCCAAACACTGAACTTGTTTTTGAGATTTATTTTCATGCTCTAAATTAATAGACTTTTGTCTTATCTATTAGCGAACATATGGGAGCATATCGTATACCACCTCAAAATGTTTGCACAAAATAGTCATTCAATGCTTTTATATAATGTATTACACAATGAGAGCGAGTGTTAACGCCATTAATATATAAAATGGGCAAAAATGTATATAAGTGTATATAAGTGTATAAAAATGTATATAAGTGAATGGCGAAGGCGTTAACCATATATTAAATATTTATAAAATAACAATAAATGCGAGGTTTTTGTTTAAATAAAATATGTATTTCCTACCCAACACTTGCACGTATAGAGATCCCTGGGCGCTCTTGGATTCCTTGGTCTGTCGCGCGATACAGGTATACCGTCCCTCATCCGTAGCCCTCTCCAGATCGACGACAGTTAGGGTGCCGTTTGGGAACACCTTTTGCCGGTGATTATAAGGAAGACGTACTCCTTCTGCACAAAAGACCGCATCAAAAGAGTCATCAATTAGATTGAGGTGTGATTTGAGTGTAA
>CAJPVJ010002332.1:0-13383 GCA_905397405.1 Oppiella nova
ATGTCTTCAACACAAACACTTACCACCAATGCATCGATACATACATACACTGTAGTCATACGCTAGTCATACAGTACTGCATACACTCATACAGTCATACAGTCATCCACTCACACCACTGCACAATACATGCGTTTACCAAACATAGCACCACAACACGCACGCGCACTCACGCCACTCATATGGTGGCCCAACCAATGCCCACACACTTTCACTGCTGTATTAGCACTGCTATTACGTCAGCACCACATCGATGTCACAATCAATGCAACACTGCATCCAATGGCAGCACGACATACACACCGACCGCGAGTTTCAATTGAAACCTATTGCCAGTGCTGAAACAAATACTACACTAACCCATAGCGCATCATCAAGTATTGAATGTCACTCTCAATCTGTCACACATTCAAGCTTTGTATCAATCAATATATTACTTTTACAACTGTATTGGTGATCAATTGTCTATAAGTTGAGCAAGCATTCATTTATTACATCTAATATATAATCCAGACAAACATCCTTATTATGATACGTTATCTATTGAGTCACATATAAATGCAAAGCAAAATCCAATGTAAGCTAATAGTGAATGACATCATCTTCGGGTTTATCACCATAAATGATGTCATGTATTGAGTGGTCAATTAGTTTTGTTAATATTCATACATTCATACAGAATATGATTATTTTATTGATTGTAATTTTAAGGATTTAAAATGTTTGTTTCATTTGTTTAAGTTTAGTTTAAATTGTTTAACTTGTTGAGAAAATGAAGGGCATTATTATGGCCACAATATGATACTCAAATGGACCAACTTAGGTGACCAAAGATGTCTCAATGGTTAGATGATAAACTAGTGGTTCCCATATTGACAGTAACCTCTGATGTAGCCAATCCTAAGACAAAAGCCCTTTCATTGACTCCTAAGCCGAAAAAGTCGGCCAAAACTGCGGCCAAGAGTTCGGCCAAAAAGGGGTCCAAAGCGAAGGCCACCACAAAGAGGGCGACCAAAGCCAAGCCCTCCACCACTGCCGCCAACGCCCAGACCAACTCCGCCGATGAGATCGGGAGCGCCCTGAACCCCACCCCCACCACAAACACCTCCCCATCCAAGAGAAGTCGCTCGAAGTCTCCGGCGAAGAAGACGGCCCCGAAGAAGGCATCCAAAGGCAGCCCTAAGAAGAAGGGCTCGACTGCAGCCAAAAAAGGCGCCAAAAAGAGCGCCAAAACTGGTTCTCCGTCTCAAAGATCGCGCTCTTCGTCGCCAAAGAAGACGGACGCGACGACTGACCAGAATGGAGAGGCAGTGGCCGCGAGTGGGCCGTCGGCAGCGCCGGCCAGCCCTAAGAAGTCACCGAAGAAGGCGGTGAAGAAAGCGACCAAAACTGGCGCTAAGAAGAGCGCGAAGTCTCCCAAATCGAAGGCCGCGAAGAAGTCGTCGCCTAAGAAGAAGGCCGCGTCTCCGCCCAAACAGGCGGCCAGTGGTGCGGGCGCTGAAGCGAGCGCTGGCTCTCCCGCCAAACCGGTGTCACCCAAGAAGTCTCCGGCAAAGAAGAAGGCGGCGCTCAAGAAGAAGGCCAGCCCTAAGCGCAAGACCCCAAAGAAGGGCGGCGCCAAGAAAGCCACCAAAAAGGCCGCATAAATACTATTCATACGATTATTACGCGAAAGTACTATTCATAACAATATTATTATTTTTTTTTGTTTTAACTATATTTTAGTCGAAATGCAAACAAAATTATTCAAAATATATCCAATACTTCATGAGTACATGATTTGATCATAACTTTCGCCCAACATTTCATTCATTTTAATGTGTTTTTCGTTCATTCTATGTATGCATATAAACACAACTATTAAATACACGCTTTTAATGGTTTGGTTTCTTAACTCAATTCATTCATTACTTTGAAATACTATGGAATCTGAAGACATAACCTCTATTCACACCATTTTATTATTAATTTTATGATAACCTCATTACAGATACTGATATATCAATGATTTCTTGAATCCAATTAAATGTTTAATAAAATGATTTCATTTCTAATAAGTCTGTTGTTCGTAATTGTTTGAAAATGTATTGCTTTTTATGACATATTAATGAACAATTGATTTGTTAAGAAATTTAGTGTACTTTTTATATCATAGAAAACTTTGTCTAAATTTTTAAATCATTAATTTGCAATACATTTATTATTATACCCAATATTTATATATAATTCTGATTCATTTAATCGACAATAAAATTGTATTTTAATAATTTTTCTTTTTTGTATGTCTTTCCGTATATGATATCATCTAATCATTTGAATTAAAGTGTGAAACCTATGAAATAAAGTGCACACAAATTAGTAGTTTGTCTTTAAATACAAGTAGTTTACAGTACTATTAAACTAGATTTTGTTAGCAAATCAAATCACTACTGTATTGTAATTGTAATGAGGAATGTGTCCATATATACTGTACAGTGTAATACAGTATATAAGTTGTATTCTTACTAAATATATTAAAATATAAATTTAATGAATCATAGTTTTATTGAGACTTGTTAGTTTTTGGATGAAAACTAACTCAAGATATCGTAAATAGCTATTTATTGAACTCAAAATATATGATAAACATATTTAAGAGTATTTTATCCAATAGTCATGAGATTATAGAAACTTTGCGCCAAAAAATAGGATACATTAGACGAGTATTGTGTTGTACTCTAAACTCAAAATATCTCAAATGCTATATTCGTTAAAAACATCCATTCATTCACTGCTTGCCATACAATCCAATACAGCAATGCATACCTAACCCATACCTAACCCATACCCGCCTAAACTTTTGCAATTTCATTAAACAATAATTCATATACATAATTATATGAAAATCAACTTCAACAGTATATGCTATACATAAACGTATTTCAATTGTATTGTATGGTTAAAATTGAGTTCACAGGTATTGACAACAGGTAGGAAATTGTGAATTTCAAATGCATTGTCTGTTCAAATGTGCGCTAACTTTGGCGCTAAACAGCTATACATAGCATTTAGCAGATACCTGTATCATTTATATTGAGTTCACAGGTATTGACAACAGGTATGAAATTGTGAATTTCAAATGCATTGTCTGTTCAAATGTGCGCTAACTTTGGCGCTAAACAGCTATACATAGCATTTAGCAGATACCTGTATCATTTATTAAAATTCTAATATTTCATTGATACCCTGCCACATTTTTAGTGTCCAATATATACAATTAATTTGATAAATACTGTATTAACATAAAAAGAAGTCAAATAAATTTACTCAACTTATCACTATTAGTGCATACAGTATGATTTGTTAGCCAAAATATTTAACCAAGATACTGAATATTTGAGTTCAAATATAATTTAGCTATAAATAAATAGCTTGCATTACACCATTTGTACCAAATTTGTTATCACAGACAATAATATTAAATCATATCTTTGAAACTATTTGCTGAAAAACAACCCAATTATCAACAAATGCTTATTTAAAATGATTTTCTATGTTTTACGTCAATTGCATTTCTAGAGCCTTACACTATAGATAATAATTAAATATTAAAAATAACATTAATTAGTGTATTGTGAACAGAGACACGAGTTTATCGGAATAGTAACTAAACCTATGGCCGTATTTGTCATGAATTTGCTTAATATTTGGCCCATTAATGAGTCCAATATACCAATCAATTTTCATATAATAATATACTGCATGCATGTTGTCGTAGTCTAACCTTAAAGCAAATCATTTATCATTTATAAACTAAGTTTTACGAACTTTTTAAAAATGGACAACAAATATATAAAACAAAATTTATATATTGGATGTAATATGAGTGGATCGATGGGATCATAGGTATTGTGAGTGTAATGCAAACAATATTACAAGAAATAGCGACAATTCATGTCAAATTATGCAGGTATTTGGTATTAGGCCTAAAATAGTGTATTTGTTGAGCATTTGGTCGAGTCTCTGATTATCGATGAGTTTGTTATCTTCATTCAAGGTTTGAAGTAATCATATATTTATAAATTGAAAATCTTTGCTATTATAGTATTTGTTGCCAAAACGCATCCAATGCTACCTTTCATGTCGTTATATTCAACCCAAAGCCAGTATTTATGAGTTTTGTGTCAAATGAGTCAATATATTATACAATAGCAGTGATGGCATTGGGAAAGGGAGGTCAGCGCACCCACAATCACACAACCCTTTCACACATTTGCCACCATTTGTTCAAATAGTGATCAATTTGAAAGAATTTATTGAAAATACAAGCAATTGTCTCAATTAATCACAACATGCATACATGCAGTACATGGATGAGTTGTTGTTTATATATTGGTCGATTACAATTATGTCATATGCCCATAACTTTGAGAGTACTTTGGTAGTGACTATTGTAGTCAGTATACCGGTTGTGATGACTGTGACGTAATGTCCCGTTTGTGTATCTGATACAGTGTATGTCATACACTGTATTATAGCATAGCATAGGAACAACACATACTCTCACACCTCACGTACAGCTCACTGCACATGAGGTACAAACACGAGCACCCAATACACTGCAGTATTAGGTATACTATGGCCAACACATTGACAATAGTTTACCATTACTACCGTTCCTATGACTATGTGTTCAACAATAGCAATATCAGTAATATTGGTGACCACAGAGTGAACGGTCACTCTGGGATAGTCTCCAATGACAGTTATACCCTTGGTGATCAAATAGTAGATTGGTAACTCTGTAGAAACCAGTGGATTCAACCAGGTAAACTCATAGTATAACACCGGTATTATTACGGGAAGTAAAAGAGTTGTTCTTAAACAATTTAAACTAAACTTAAACAAATTAAACAAACATTTTAAATCCTTAAAATTACAATCAATAAAATAATCATATTCTGTATGAATATTAGCAAAACTAATTGACCACTCAATACATGACATCATTTATGGTGATAAACCCGAAGGTGATGTCATTCACTATTAGCTTACACTGGATTTTGCTTTGCATTTATATGTGACTCAATAGATAACGTATCATAATAAGGATGTTTGTATCGATTATATATTAGATGTAATAAATGAATGCTTGCTCAATTTATAGACAATTGATCACCAATACAGTTGTAAAAGTAATATATTGATTGATATAAAGCTTGAATGTGTGACAGATTGAGAGTGACATTCAATACTTCATGATGCGCTATGGGTTAGTGTAGTATTTGTTTGAGCACTGGCAATGGGTTTCAATTGAAACGAGCGGTCGGTGCTTATGTCGTGCTGCCATTGGATGCAGTGTTGCATTGATTGTAACATCGATGTGGTGCTGACGTAATAGCAGTGCAAATACAGCAGTGAAAGTGTGTGGGCATTGGTTGGGCCACCATATGAGTGGCGTGAGTGCGCGTGCGTGTTGTGGTGCTATGTTTGGTGAACGCATGCATTGTGCAGTGGTGTGAGTGGATGACTGTATGACTGTATGAGTGTATGCAGTACTGTATGACTAGCGTATGACTACAGTGTATGTATGTATCGATGCATTGGTGGTAAGTGTTTGTGTTGAAGACATAATTGTGCAGTGGTGTGAGTGGATGACTGTATGACTGTATGAGTGTATGCAGTACTGTATGACTAGCGTATGACTACAGTGTATGTATGTATCGATGCATTGGTGGTAAGTGTTTGTGTTGAAGACATAGACATAGACTATATCTCATCCATGTTGTTGTTGTCTCACTGACACCATCGCCTCCACTGCCCTCCACTGCCTCCACACTCACACCACGACCATCGCCACAATGGGTGTTCAGTGGATCCGCGACCAGTGATCGAGTGACGAGTGAGGACAGCCTGAAGGTGTGTGTATTGATCCCAATTGATCCCAAGTGACAAAACGCAACCCAAAGTGATCTCTTGTGTAAAATAGTTGTAAAATAAGAGTTAATATATAATTAATATAAATACAAATCAATCGCTTTTATTGTGATCTCTATTTGTGAACAAATTAAGAGATTTGACTACAAATACAATCAAAATGATGTCCATCGCAGCACTCATTCAGGTATGTGTCCATTGAGTCATTGTCACCACAATCCGAGCCATTGTCTCATATCATGTCGTGTCCACCATCTATAGGCAGCAGAATATCTGGATCGCAGGGAAAGAGGTTTGTATTGTGTATTGATTTCATTGATTTTCACATCATTTCTATTGATTTGTATGCATTTGATCCCAAATGATATGAATTAATGTTTAGGAAAATCTCGATTTTTATACATTTCCTAAACCCTGTCATTGATTTCGCGAGAATTTGCAGTTTTTGTCGATTTATCGTTTGTTTTGCAATTGATTTTGTAGTGAATTGGTGTTGTCGTTGAGGTTAGGTTAGCGTTGATTTAATGATAATTAGGAAATATATGTATTTATAAATGAGTGCAAAGACTGTAAGTGTTGGCAAAGAGTGGATGAATGGCTGCAAACACAGCAAACACTACAAAACAACCCAAATGTCAAACCTATGAAACAAATACTGAGTTTAACTGAACGACAGCTGATTTTGACGTTAGACTCAACGCTCAGCCATCACTGCGAGCACAGCCACCACTCCATAGCACTCCATAGCATAGCATAGCATACATACAATACCATACCATACAATACTCGCTCGTATACCTCACTATAGCCTGGCTTTGTATGCCATAACATAACCTCATTTGATAGTTAGACGCAAATACACTGTTATATGTTATATACTGTTAGCTCGCAATGGCCTCAATATATGGCAACTTTTGGCCAAATCTGCGATTTGATGTGAAAATAATGACAACAACTGATTGCAAATGCAAACAATGGTTAACGTGTTTTGATTGCAGAGGCAGAACATGGATACGCGTCGTCTCTTCCTCTTCCACATGATCTCAGTCTAAGTCTGAGTCGTCGGAGAACTAAATCCAAGAAATCTCAGGGAAACAGGTATTGCATCCATTCCTCCTCTGATCCTATGACCACCTCTTCAACCACTTTCTAAATGTGTCGGTTGTGTGGGTTAGCGCTCATCTGGAATCGTGTCACTCTCTGCCTGCCATCCCTGCCCTCCCTCTCCCTATGCCAACCCATCCCCATCTGACGCCATGAGTGTTCGCACAAATATCCCAAACAGTCTAACAGTGTATAAATCAAACAAAAGTACACCTGTTTTTCTAATTGTTTTCATAATTTTCATTTACACTCATATTCATAGACTTATCTGGAATTTGAACGCTAAAAAACTCAAACCAATCATTAGTCTTAAAAATTATGTTTTGTTTATGCGCTCATTCAAAGACTCATACTGTACTGCATATAACTTATGCATAACTTTGCACACTCTATGCACACATGCTTTCCATCCAACAAGTATTGTATTATAATTGTGATCTCACACACAATTTCATGCAATGCTCGATCCATGCCCACCACTACCACCACCATATCTACCACTGCCTATGGGTCACTCCTGCTCTCTCTCCCTCTCTCTCTCTCTCTCTCTCTCTCTCATATATATATATATATATATAACTGATTTTGAAATTAATGAGAATTTATATTATTTTTCAGAACAACACACAATGAGTTGGAAAAGAATAGGTAAGGCCTTAACACTTATATTATACACTACTGGATATGTTTAGTGCATATAATTATAATTATAACTGAACTAAACTCAAGGCAATTATACACACATTGACAGCACTTGCAATGTATTTCATATTCATATGCTTTAGTTATTGGTTTTACTTTACATACTCTCCATTCAAACCCATTGATTACTTCATAGATTTTTTGCTGTTTAATATCCTTCAACACAGTATTCCTGATTGAAAATCTAGTTTTTAAAGGCAATGCATAATCACTTGTGTACGTGTAGTATAGCATTGCCTTACTTGGCCTCTCCTGCCTCTGCCTCCCTCTCCCTCTACCTCTCCAACAAAAACAATAAGTTAAGAAAGTATAGTATAGTTGGATTGAGATTGTGGTAATCATTACACACCTGGCAATTAAGTTTCCTAATAGACTATCCATTGGTACCAATGAATATGTGTCATAAGAATATTGCAAATTCTCTCTGCATTATCCAATTCTTTCATTTTAATGCCATACAAATAGCACTCGTATTTCCAGTACTACAGTAATATCGACTCTATCCAATAGTTACTAATCCATTATTTGAGATGTTGAACACAGTTTTATGCTTACAATTAGAAAAGCAAATTTATCTCATTTTATGCTAATTCTATGAATTGGGAAGACATTTATGCGTTTGTCATAAACATGATGAGTCCAACCATCTGACAGACAATGACTCCAACAGTTAGACTTATATAATACTGTATTATTGGAAATCTAATCCCAGGCCATACCATGCATAACATGAACCTTCTAACAACTCTCATATATGGATTGAGATTTAGTTTTATGTAATTAATAATAAGCCAAATATGTACTGTATATGTTGTGCAATGTGTGTTTAACACAAGTATTCATAGTATTTATACAAATTATAATATTTACCCCAAATGTGTTAGTTTAATTGTGAGATTGTTTGGCAAATTCAATTAAACTATAATTACAAATTTATATACAAATGTTTTATGGTTTTATATGGCACTTAAAAGGTAGCTATTTATTAAACTCAGTTAGAAAATCTTTGTTTTGCAATTATTTGAGAGAATTAGACAGTAATACACAGTATTAGTCAAAATATGTACAAATATGAGTGCATTATAATGAGAATTGCGTTAATAGTTGATAACGTGTCATATATACACGTAGTATTAGACAACATGATTACAGTACTGCATAATACAGGGCCTGATAATAGTGTTGTGGATGCAATGGTAGGGTTGAGTCCTCATCCCTGGTATAATAGGTTTGGCAGCAATGAGTGCAAGTCTTGGGCCGAATGCCATCTGTAGCTTACATTTGAAGCCAACTCTGGAGTTCTTAGTCTTTGTTTGGCTGAAGACGTCACTCATACCTGACTTTCACTGATTGGAGATGAGGTTATGACTTGTGTTAGTCAACCCTCACATACCTGTATAACAGGCCATCGGATGGTTGTGTTCCTATTGCTGCGAATATAGCAATTTTGTTACAATAGTTTCTATCAATTATTTGTGTAAATTTCCTCAATTGCTTGCATTCACTCAATGCTAGACTATTATAACATTGAGAATAAACACCATTTCATTGCATACAATGATTACATGTATGGCTGAGGTGACGGTGCAACTCGTGTGTTGGCCACTAATGGCATCCCATGTTTCATAAAACTCGTCGATTTATATCCGCTTTCAACTCATTGCGATAATAGTATAGAGTTGTAGAGAAATGTGGCTTTTGTTGGCTCATTAATTGAGAAGTTGTCTTAACCTCATCTCTATGGATGTGCTTTGGGTCTGACAGTGTCTGACATGACATCACCAGAAGTTTTGATAGAAAAAACAAGGAAGAGTTGAGTGAAAGCGCGCACAACCATCTCATATGTGATACAGAGTTTGCTCCCTATCTACTCCTCTTTGCAACCATTTTTGTATTCATTTGAACCCGACTTCCACGCCATGCCTCGCATGCATTGGTTTGCAAACTCTTGCACTGTATTAAGCATAAGAAATACATATTTGTTTGATTTAAAAAGTTGTTGGCATTGTAGAGAAAATGGTCACATAATAGAGACAGTGAGTGTGCACTACATTGAGGCCATTCAGTAGAGTACAGAAAACAGGGCTACAAATTGGTTACAATTATTTATTGGATATGTGTTGCTATCAAACAAAAGGAAATGCCTGTCATTTCATAGCCTTATCGACGACTTGTAATTTTCCTCAATTAAACACATTTTTGAATTCATAAATAAAATGCTTTTCATAAACTTTGCTAATATAAGTGGTGAAAGCATTTTCTAGACACGATATTAGTATTGAATGTAAAGTAATTGTGTAATGATTGCAATATTGTTGGGAACTTTCATCTAAATTGAATTTGGAGTCCAATTCACTGCAGTTTTCCTATCAAAGAGTTCTCATAATTTTTGACTCAAAAAATGCTGTTTTTCTTGTGATAAATGCGATCTAAAAAAGCAGTGAACAGTATTTACCAGAAAATAATTTGACTTTCAGTGGGTGTGACTTGAAACGAGGGTATGTTGACCTCCCCTACTATTCCCCGCCACTGCCCCCATGCAGCTGAAAGTTGTCAGAACAGTGTATCTTAAATGATAGGCTCTTAAGGTAGAAATGTGTTACTCTTTGGGAACGATACTACTCTTCCATCACTATATTCGCTATATTATACATAACACTACAATGAACTCACTAACTATACACTAACTATACACTATTCACTATCGCCATCAGTTGTAACCATTACACGTCCATTGCCTGCATTGTCTGCTAAACTTACAATTAGTTGACTAACAATACGACATTAGTATGAGATTAATGCAATGATAGCTGAGATTTAAATATTGTTTGAATGCCTAACATTGAGTCTGTTTTGTATCCCATGTCTATAGACGGGCACATTTGCGCAATTGTCTCGAGAAACTGAAGGTATGGCATACAAGCTTAGAATCAGTGGTTGTAGTGTCTTATATAACACTGTTTTTGTATGTATGACAGGAAATGGTACCTCTGGGGCCGGAGTCGAGTCGACACACAACTCTTGGTCTCCTAACCAAAGCCAAGGGCTTCATTAAAGTGAGAGTTAATGCATTCATATATGAATGGACTGTAATTGATATTTACATTGAATTAACGTCAGAATCTGGAGGAAAAGGATCGCAAACACCAGACCACAAAAGAGCAGTTGCTTCGGGAGCAGAGGTATCTCCGCAGACGGTTAGATCAGTTACAAGAAATTGATTTCAAGGATTCAATGCACAAACGGAGAAGTATTAGTGAATGCAGTTCTGGCATGTCGTCCATTTCATCCAACTCTGAACCAGAGACCACTGAGACTACCGATGCGTACGAGACATCAGAAAGTGGTAAGAATATCAATGGATCCCTTTGTCTTTGTCACCAACTGTTGCCCACATTCAGTCCAGACCAGAGTCAGTGCCTCTAATCTATCGCATGAACGCAAGCCAAGCGACCAATACTTCTCTCTATTATTGAGATTCTGTTAATTTGTTTTACAAAACGCCGCGAAATGCTTATTATACTGTATTTTATATTTATTTATTGAACACTTATAGAATTTTAATATATTTATCACTGAGTTTTGAATTTGTTATATTTAATAAAATGATTTTTAATATAAAAATTGATTGCTTTTCATATACCGTATAACGTAATACACTTTGAGGCAAATAAGCAAAAGAAAAGAAAACAAACAATTTTATTATTTACATGATTTGCATTTACAATATATAATTGCTTATACAGTATTAGACCATGTGTTTAAGTATACATTTGTCCATCGGTTAACTTTATTGTTAAGTTATGATTATATGAATTTGGATTTTACTAAATGAATTGTTAGGGATACAGCATATCTTATATAACAAGTGGTTTTTGAGATAATTATAACAGTTATTGGTTGTATTGGCATAATATATAGCAAATGACTTAATTTGACAACAATTAGCGTTGAGGCGATAGACTGTATGAGTGGTCAAAGCGCAGACTGAATGCCATTGTGCACAATGGTGCAGACAATGCTGTCATGAGTACTGTATATATAGCTAACTTGACTGGTATTCTGGTGTCTCTCCCGCACTGTTAGCTCGACTGTTGCACTCGTTCGCACTCTTTAAGGTGAAGGTCGACCACAACGAGCAGAAGGGATGGCCGGTTATAGAGAGGGGCCAAACAAAGAACTTTTCGCGTTAATCGTTAATCTAAGCTAAACGTCACGAACAGAGCCCAGCACTGGTCCGCGCTTTGGTGTCATTACCATTCATATGGTTTGCCACTAAAACGGATGTTCAACAGCACCCACAGTCCACCACACCATCAATGAGACTAAAACAATACAATAGAATATTCAGTACAGTATCGTATCAAACAAAATACAAAACACATTCAATTTGATGGCATCTGTAGGCATATACTCAACATTTTAAATA
Source organism: Oppiella nova (assembly GCA_905397405.1). Taxonomy (NCBI): domain Eukaryota; kingdom Metazoa; phylum Arthropoda; class Arachnida; order Sarcoptiformes; family Oppiidae; genus Oppiella; species Oppiella nova. The sequence continues at coordinate 12,152 of CAJPVJ010002332.1, forward strand.
TATTTATATTTAAGACAATAATAGCACACACAGCGAGGCTCTGAGGCACGGATTCACTCTATCCGCTGCCCTCCCTGTCCTCCTGTCCCTCTAATTATTATATTTGATTTCAATTTTATTTTTTATTCATTTTTTGTTTTTATGTTTAATGAAATTGTTTGTCAATTATTGTCAAATTAAATCTGATATAAGAATTGTTTGCAATCATAGAATCACTAATTTTTAGTTTTTTTATTTATTATTTTTATTTTTGTGCAAAAACCATTTTAAAATTATGTGTCATTTAATTAACGCAAATATAGATTAGTTATATAATATATTCCCAACACTTTTGAGACATAAATTAATTTTATGTGAAATGCAATCAAAACTACAACATATTTACCGCCACTTCTGAAACATTGGCAACAAATATGTCTGAAAACTTTGTCATTATTTCTCAATTAATATATTTTTAGTTAAGTTTTTCACAAATTCTGGTCATTTTGATCATTAGGTTTAATGATTTAGTGATTCAATAGTAATATTGCTATTCTCATGAATGAACATAATTTTAGAATTCATAAAAACTTAAACCCGATATTATTTATGTGTTTATTATTCATATTTAACTTAAATGTTATCTTATGGTCAGATTTAATTTGATGAATGATTAGTTTGGATGCTAATCCAACTCATGTCCAAAAATAATTATAAATGTTATACAAACACAAAGTGATATACAATTGATTTGAAATGCATTGAAATGCATTCAATTCAACGAATAACACAAACACTAATGAAAACATTTGAATGGAAACAGTTTTGTGCGGTTTTGGTTTTGATGGCCTTTCAGTTGGATTTCAATCATGACTTATCACCCGATGGTCACAACCACTGAAAAATAGCTTTTAAGAACTGATCGTTTGTTAGCTTCCATTGGACTGCCAGTCCCTCAGCGAGCATGGCTTTGCGGGGCCGGCCCTAAGGTGTCCGCCACTGCGTGAGCCATCGGTTTGTTGTGGACCTACCAGTCCGTGCCATTCGACTCATTCGATATAAGCTAATCGAAAGCCAAAATCATATGAAAACATTTCTATTCATATATGTTATGAATAAATAAAACGTTACTTTTATTTCTAATATTTAGTAACAATTTATAAATACATTCGAAGTATTAATTAGTTGTAAAATAAGGTTTATTAGGAGTAATACATCATTAGAGCGCATGTATTATATGTTTCGCCACAGCT
>CAJPVJ010002333.1:0-13379 GCA_905397405.1 Oppiella nova
AAATCAAGTCAGTCATTATGGCAATGATGAGCTAAATAACGATAATCGATAAGAATAGTCATTTAGTTGTTTTAATGAATATAATTTGTTATAAAAATTAAGTAATTTGCAAAAATTATAAAATTATATTAAGTGAATAAAGTTTTAAAAACTTTTATTCATTTACTGATTATCATGTTTAGCCATTTATAATCTCATTGAATCATTTCATAGCAACCAAACATTAATTGTGAAATATATTCACAGAATTTGTCGATAGGTTTGCAAAGCGGGCCAAAAAGTTTCCCCAAAGATGTCAACAAAACTGCTTCAGTCGAGTGGAAAGACTGGAGCGTTCGCTCAGAATTAAAGAAGTTTTCACAAACACTTTGTGCGACAAAAATTCGTATGACTTCTACTAAAACCATTGAATCCGTTGCTGAACATTAGTATAGTATTCAAGTTTGCATATTAGAGGTTAGATACGAGTGACGGAACCATTGAATAGATAGATATCAACTCAGAGACCAACAACTATTCACACACTAAAACTTTTGTATTAAATTTATTTTATAATTATTTCAGAATCATATAAAACCCTATTTGATATAAATTATAATTCATCTTTCATATAATTATCGCATAAATATATTGTAATTTAATTATTGAGACAAATATTGTATTATTTAAAAAAATTATTTATTTCGAGAATTATAATAAAAATATAAAATGATTGACAAATAATTCAATTACTCGTTAATTTAAATACTAGTTATGTATAAGAGTTAAGCCGACAATTGTTTGGGTTTGAAAAAACTGGTTATAGAGGACTGGGTTTTACTCTTCTTATCGTTTAGTGGTTTAGTCTTCTTCTCGATGTTCTTGTTTTCAGTCTTAGGTTTAGGCTTTTGTTTCTCAACAACAGGTTTACTTGACTTCGGATCGGATTCCTCGCACTTCGGACTCTCAGACTTCTTGACCTCAACTTCTTTTCTGACGGTTTTGGTTACAAGATATCCGTCTTCATCCATATGTGTCTCCTGTTTCTCCTCTAATTTCTTAACAGGCTTTTGGTTAACCTCTTGAGTGCTCACAAACTTATCAATGGCCGACTCCTTGGGTTCATCGGAATCACTGTCTGATATGACGCGAACTCTTTTAAACTTTTTGGACCTCTTTTTGGTCACAATCTCTTCGTCTGAACTATCGTTCAAATCATTGTTTGAAGTTCTCTTCTTTGGATTCGCTTTTCTACCATTTTGTGGAATCTCTTCAATGTCACTATCCTTACCATTAATGTCTTCATTGTCTTTAACTTCAGGTTTGGTCTCCTCTTCGCTGTCACTCTTAAACGGGTCGTCGCTTTCGTTACAATCAATCGATTCTTTCTCTTCGTTTTCAATCGTCTTATTCTTGGAAAACATATTCGAGATCTTATTCTTCTGTTTCCCCTTTCCTTTAGCATTGGTTTTGGCCTTCGCTTTGCTGTTCACGACTTGTTTGCCATTCGATGCACTCTTTTCTTCCTCCACTTTCTTCTCTTCCTTCACATAAACCGTTGGTTTGATTCCACGTCTGCGACAATTTGGCCGCAAATTAATGTCTCGATTCGTGACATACGTTAAGCTAAACAACACATCATTTAATCATAATTTAGTTTTCATTGCAATTAAAACATTAATCAAATGAAATACTTTTGCAACTCTTTGATGTCATTTTGATCCTTCACTTCGTATTCATATTCTTTGAAATTCAGATCAATTGAGTTGTTGTCTTCACCCGAACTCACACTATATATATGTTTATTGAATCCGTTTCGGAACCACTCGATGGCCGACTCCATCTCTGATTCCTCAACAATCATGAATCTGTCCATCTGTTCACAAATAGGTCTCAATTAAAACAAACCAAACCTCTGGACCTAATCAACAAAACCTTGGTTTCCGTGTCATTAGTCTTGTTGTCGTTATTTCCTGACAACAGATAATTAAGACATAAATTGTTGCCATCCTTTCGTTGATCGCAAACAAATTGATCCAAAAGTCTGTAACAAATGATCAATGAGTTAATGAATGTCTGAATGTGTGGTCATATCTTGAGCTCAAGACTCACTCAATGGCTCTCTTGACATGAACTCTGAATCTGACGCTCAGATAAGTGTAGGAAATCTGGTGACCAAATGATAAGACAATTAGTGGTCATAGAAATGCATTCAAATGGCAATACAAACACATTTCTTGTCCTCAATGACCAGTTTTGTCAATTCATTCATCACTTCTTCAGTCATTGAATCCATATTAAGCGACAATTCATTGGTTTTGCTCTCATTTGCACTCATTTTGTCAAATGTTTTGTTAGTTTTGCGCCAAAAATATCTCACATTTCACTCAAAATACTCTCAAAAGTCTCGCATTTGTCTCAAAAGTATTTTGCATTCAATTTAATTGTCTGTAAAATACAATCAATTTTAGACACAATTTATGCTTAAAATGGACTTTAAATTAATAATGCATTCAATTTAACACTCATTTCATGTGTTTTAATGAATCAAAACAAATAAATTGCAAAATAATAGTCAAATTGAATGCAAACGTAATTATTGTGGCAATGATTGCATCAAAACATCGGATCTAATGAATGGATAATTTGTGTGATTTGAGTGATCAAGACATTGACCACAAGACACCTCCGCAGTCGAGTTCCGCAGACATCGATGGCGTCCACAAGACGGCCGACTCGGAGGTCGTGACCACCACNCTCAAACTATATGAATGTCCGCTCCCTTTGTCCGCCACTTTCGACGGCTGTGACCAACACTTCAGCCAACTCTTCGTGTCATCGTTTGAGACACCGATAGGTCTGGAGAAGTGTGCCGTCGTTCGCATCCAAGATGTCTGTGAACTCCACTTCACTCTCAACCACAACAGTCAACTCGTGTGACACTTGTGTCCACTCATTGTCTATCAAAGAGGTTATCATCCAATCATTTCCGTTGCAATCAATTTGACTCATTGTATAGTTTGTGAACATTTGATACAATTTGTAATTTACATGAAATAAAGCAAATATTTTGTGCATTCAATCATTTATAAGACTATTATTGCTTTCAAATGCTAATTCAAATATTCTTCATTTAAAGTTTTCTAGTTTTTAACATTTTAATTATTACCTCAAACACCAGTTCCTATACTACCCTTTTATACCACATTACTTCATATGTCTAACAATTATTGCTACAAATCGTGGTTTTCTTGATACATATTTATTGATTTAAATAAATAAGTTTAAAATCAAGCTAGTATCTATTTGATAACATAAGATTTTATAAATTTTCCTATTCTAAATATTTAATAATTATTGCATGATACTTTACTGCTAGAATAATTGATAATAGTGTAAGATAAAATTAGCAAAAATATCACAGAAAGTATGAATGAGATACTGTACTAGAATTCTTGATTAATTTAAACATAATATCCAATATATAAACCCTGATTGTCAGATATTGGTAAAGTTGGCAATATTCCTTTTTGTTGTTGACATTCCCTGTTATGAACATTCTCTACTGTGTACAGATTTGGTCTGCATTAGGTCATACACAACTCAGAGCTTCGACAGATTTATTTATTCAAATTTTAGTTCGATCATAGATAAACTATTGTATTCTAAAATATTTAAAAGGATAAGATTTATAAATTATTAATAACGTACTATGAAATGACGATCTTATTAACTATTATCACATAGTTATTAAATGCATATATGTGTATAATAGGTAGCTTATTCTGTATTCTGTAATTCATTTTATGAAAATGCACAATATTGTGAACAAATAGCGTATAGTACACAATATGGATTAATGAATTTCATTTAATAAATGCTTGATTATCAATTATGGCAAAGAGATCAAAGAATCATTTGGATTTGTATATTATCCTATAGGGTATACACTTTGAGTACATGTTTAATAAAATTATTGTTTGTAAACCTACGTTTGTTTTGGTAATTTATTTTCTTCACTACGTAATGTAACATTTATAGTTTACATTAAGTAAGTACGTAAGTTTGAAAATTTGAGTGTCACTATAATTATAATATCTACTAATAAACATAATTTATATGTATTTTGTTTTTGTAGCTACAAATATTTACCTGAATAATAGAATATGCATTAAATTTAAATAAAGTTTTAAATATAGCATAAACTAATTTGCTTAATTGAATCCTTCAATTTGTGTGATTATCTGCTGTAGAATATCACTGAATATTATATTCTTGCTTTAACTTTATAATTACTACAGTATTGATACTACAATATATAGTTTATATACTTGTATAAACTAACATTAAAACTTTATGTGTCTGAATAATTGATCTAGAAGATATAATTATAGTTGATGGTATATTATATATTAATTGAATTTTTATAATATCTTTAAATGTCGAATGGCTACATTATATTCTTAATGATATTTAATGATATATAAATATAATATCTATATTATTTTTAGAAACAATTGGTTTTAAATAAAGAACTAAAATAATAAAATTTTTGATATGAAACATAAATCTGATACAATCTGATATAATACTTGGGGTACAATACTAATACATATTGTAGAATTGTTTAATATAACTATTTAATTATAATTAATGTTGAACATTCTTAATCTAAACATTTTATGTTCAATAGATTCATATCAATTTTTTATAATCTTTTAAAATGCATATTAAATTTAAATTCTTTGTTGCATTCAATATTCATATTATTTGTGTTAACATTTGGAAGTTATTTATAAAAAATTTATAAAATATATTCCGTATAGATATTTAGTCCGTATTATTTTATTTGTACACTATGTAGTATATATCTTAAGTATAAATTTTTAAAACTGTTTTTTAAATAGAAATCTAAATCAGAGTAAAAGGCAACCCCTAAATACAGAATATCCATATAAAATAGCTGTATAATAATGATTATGACAATTTAGGAAAACCACAAAAAACAATTACCGTACTGTAATATCAATGAAACTTTGTAATTTCCAATTTCAGATATAATTTCTAAATAAAGGAAACTGAGCTTAATTTATACTTATTTTTGTTATTATATTATTTTGCACTCAATGAAAGAATTTTATTTAGACAAAAAAATAAAGTTTTCTGTTAAACAAAAATTTATTAAATTTTTACAATTTATTATTATATAACAACATTATAATATAGTAATGTCACATTACTAATATTTTATAATTTAGTCAAACAATAACTTTTGTATTGTATATACTGTTTTATTGATGTAAATCTTTCGAAAAAATGAATTAATGGTAAAATAAAGAAATATAAAATTAATGTTAATTTACAGAATAATTAATTTTAACAAAAATGATAAAAACAAAATTTAAATTATAAGTTAAACTTTTTTAAATATATAAATTATCATATTTTAAGCATTGAATGACTAGTTTTATGAGTTATGATTTACGTATGAATGAAAGAATAAATGACTGCTTTATGAAAAACAAATGAATTAAATAAAAGTTTGTTTATTTATAATAAGTCACAATTCACTAAATTATTGAATTAATTATAAATAAATTTACAAACTATTAAATGATACTTATCAATAGGTAATAATAGTATCTTCATAATAATATAATTAATTAAAAACTGTTACTTATTGAACAAACAGTAATAAATTGTTGTTAAATAATTGATTAAATAAATAACAAGAAAGCAAAAAATGAGATCATTTTAACGCTTTTTGTTTGTCGAGTCAAATAAGAAATCTTTAATACATTTGTATTGAAAGCATGTCTGAGGAACAGAGCTTTTATAGAAGACACGGCTTTGTCTTAAAGGCTTCAACACTAGTCGGGCGAAAGACTCACACGAAGGGCTGTCCTCACAGGCCAGTCGACTGGCCTCCAGAAAGCCGGCGTCGCAGTCACTCGACAACAGGCCGTAGATCTCTCCCTAATCAACGAAATAGAGTACAAAATTAATTTATTCTGATATTCGTGTCATTTGTGGCATTAAATGAATTCAAATGAATTCTTACACATGTGTAGCAAATGTGGTGCCAATTACACGCATCTGTAAACGATTCGTGAAGTCTTGAGTTTGGCATCAGATCTGCAACTGAAGAGCAATCACTCGAAAGCATCTCAATTGCAAAACAATTGTCCGCTGATTCCGATCTCGATAATGAGTTTTCTGTTAAATTAATTTTATTTCAGTTAACTTCAAGAATTCAATTAAAGAAAGTATTCAATAGTTTTATATTACTAGTCAAATAAATTCTTAGACTCATTAAATTACTTTTAATTAAATAAAATATCAATAAAATTGAATTATTCTTTTAATTAAAGGCAATGTAAGACATAATAAATTTTATACCCAAATTATCATCTTGGTTATCCATTTGATTATCCGTCAGATCTGTTGTCAAATCAACATTTAAATTATTAATGATATCAACATTCTTGTAATTTTCATCATTTATTTTATCGACAGTTTTATGTAAGTCTTCTAATGTACTCCTCATGTCTTCAATATCATAGGCGGCGTCTAATCTGTTCTCAATTTTATTGCTTTCGGCCTCAGATTGGGACCCCTTTTGTGCCGTCTTTCGTATTAAACCAATCGCTTCGTTAAGAAGTGAGTCTTCAATGGATTCGAGTTTAGTATTAATACGAGTGAAACGTTGGGAATCGATATCTATGTCATTGGTTTCGTCGTTATCTCTGTCTTCAACATCAGAATTAACGCTTCGCTTCTTCTTTTGTCTGCTCTTCTCTTCAATGACGTCCCAAATGACTGAATCTTCGCTTTCATTATCTGTCCTCTCATTCCTTCCATTCGTGTCTTCATTTTCATTATTTTTGTCGTTACCCTCGATGTCATCCTCAACAGCGGCCACCACATAGTCGTCACTTTCATCCAATTTACCATTATTTTTGTTCAAACTATTGTCTGGTCTCTCGTTCTCGTTGTCTTCATTACTGTCATCGATGGCTATTAAGTTGTCTGGAATTGAATTTAAGTCATCGATAGAATTGATGCCATAGTTGTCATCGCTTTTCAGATTATAATCAAAGCTGTCTTCACTTCTTTTCTTTCTCATTGTAGCCAAAGCTTTGGCGATATTCTCGTAGTATTCTCTTCTCAACCACTCATCCAACTGTTGGTTACCTATAGGCGACTCTCCGTCCGATGTCTTTCCAATTTTGAGTTCACTTTTCTCCTCAATATTCTCAACCGGATAAATAATTATATTTTCATTTTCATTGTTATTATCATTATTTTCGTCATTTTTATCATTAAATGACAGTTCAGTCAAAGGACTGCTTCTCTTATTCTTTGTTTTAATTTCTTTAATCTCTGTATTCTTTGGACGCTTTGTATGGGAAAGGCTTTCATTTGTTTTATTACTTCCAGAATTAGTTTCGTTTTGTTTGGTTTGTGTGTATTTTTCAGTTTTGCTATCATCTGACAAAATATCATTCAGTTCTGAGACAACTGTCTTATCAGTAGTTTTCAGATCTTTAGGACTCGTTTTGCTTTCATTATTGACTCCCATGTAATCCAAAGCCATCTGTGACTCCACTTTTCTCTTTGTAATCACTTTCTTGACTTTTGTTTGTTTGTTGTTTTTGTTTTCAAACTTTTGATCCGATTTTGATTTTGAAATCTTAGGAATGGGCAAAGATTTCTGTATTTTTGAATCAGTATTTCTTTTTATCACATTTCTTTTACTTTCCTCAACATTAAAGTGATCGTCGAGTACTCGTCGGGGTCTGAAAGAGAATCAGAAGTGAAATTAATTACACCAAAACGAAAAGTATTAAACAACGAAAAACGGGTTTGAAAAGTGAAAACCAAATTCTCTTAAAGCAAATCTTAATGAACGAAATCTTCGTGTCCTTTTCTTTTTCTTATTAATCCGATTCAATATTCTGTTGGAAACATCGGAATCTTGTTCTGTGTTATAATCCGATAGTTTTGACAATTTTAAAGCCAATGCTTTCAGATATAAATCGTTTTTAGGGGAATCGTCTGAATAGTCGTCTTCTATTTGGTTGTACTGTATTTAAAACAATAATCATTTAAAATAACAAATGATTATATTTTCCTAAAACTTGTTTAAACTTTTTATAACTTTAAAACTTTATTTTTATATCAAATTCAATAGATTTAGTAAAATACGTACACTATATAGACTGAACTTTGTTTGATTTAAAAAATAATTTTTCTAAAAATTTATCTGAATTGTGACAAATATTTTTAGTTTAATAATATTTGTTGAGATTGAAGCAATACATTGGAAATTATTGACTCAAAACACTTGAGCTGTTTATCCATTCACTTGATACACATTACGAGTGAATTTATATAAAGCTCAGTAAATACCAAACACTAAAAGTAATGCAATCATATGCTGAATATAAAGTAATAAATTCTAGAAATAAAAAAATAAAACACTGCATACAGTACTGTATAATGTGAGAAAACTTTTCATTTAGTGTCATACGTCTATGAAACAACAAGATTCATTCAAAGCTTCAAGTTTATTCAGCCAACACATTTATAAATAAATAATATTATTAATAACAGATTCTCAAATGTACTTCTAACCTTATCAGAATTTAAAATAGAGGTTTTCATTAAATATAATACTGTAGCTTATTATTTGTTTGATATGAAAACATAATTTATACAATTTTCTAGAAAACAACTTTAATATTAGCTCAAATGTATTGTCAGGATTTGTTGACTAATGAGTTATCTTTTGTCTCATTTAACATAAAACATATAAATATTTGCAATATTATAATGAGATGATGAGTACTGTATAATAGAGTAGTGATGTGTGCGGACTCACCTCAAGCGGAACTTCTATGAGTTGTACGTTTGGGTTAGTGTTGATCGGGACTAAAGGGACTAATCTTTTGTAATATTGAATGGCTTGAAGTGGAAGACTGTTTGGGCCGTAAAGATGTGCCAAAGGATTCTCCGCTCGTCTTCTTTGAATGGTTTCGATTGCGTTCTTAAGACTATTATCTCTATTATGCGAAACGCTTTTGAATTGTTTTGATGAGGAATGGATCTCATCTAATGATAAACAGGTCACCCGACAGACCATTGCTATCACACATAATACCAATATATTCATTCCAAAGCACATCTTGTTTTGAGGCTATTATTATAATTTCTATAAGAATATAAGAAAAATAAATAAACTTTAGAAATTCCCATAACAATGAATACAAATATTTAAAGTTATTTAATGTTACTTAACTATTTAGATAAATATATACTATTTTAATCTTATTAACAAGTTAATTATAGAAATTATAAGTTTATAAGATCTAAATTAATAGGTTCTACAGATAGTATCTATAAGTATCATTATTGTTATAATGGATTTAATTGTTATTAGACATTTATTTTACTTCACTGAATAAGATTAACTTTCTTAGCATTTTAAGCCTCTAAATTAAGTGTTAGATTACAACTAATTATTTTGATAATTAAGAGATTAATATTTTTCAGTGCAGAGTATAATATATAATATTGATTTTACAATAATTTTAAACGCTATAAATTGTAAATATTATTTTCTTTTACTTAACTAACAGAAAACAAATTTCTAAAAGACATAAACATAATTTTTATAAATTTATAAAACAATTTCCACCAGAAAATTGGATTTCAATTTTCACAACTCAATTTATTGAAGTCTTAATAATTCTATAAATTAGATTACATTTTACTGGAAATATTTTGTTGAGTGACGTGAACACAGAATTACAATTAAAGTTAATTTCATATATTCTTATTTATACAAAAAGCAATTATTCAAAAAGACAGAAGCGTTGTTAAAGTGACATAAAACTGACCAGACAGTACTACTACTATACATAGAAATGTCTAAAATTGATAATCTTTATACTTGATAATCTATATAAATGGTTGTTATTTTTATAATTAATAAAAAATATTAATTGTTTATCATAATATTATTATAAGTTAATACTGAATTATTCTTATTATGATACAGTATATTATAACATTATTATATAACATTATTATATTATAAGTATTATATATAACGTATTTTTATATACTTTTATGTATATAAGTTATTATAAAAATATGCAAAAATATAATTTTTGTTTTATTAATATAATTTTCCTCTAAATTAGGTGTATTTTACCCTTAAAAATGAAAAACTATGCACATTACAGAAAAGTAGAGTATATTAAAATTGTGTAGACATGATGTGATATAGGCATAATACAATGTACGTAATCTTCTATAATTTAAAAATGCATTTTGTGAAAATGGTAGCAATAATGTATTGAAAATGTCGTATTAATACTAATTTTCTAATTCTCGTGTACTATAGAAAATTAGAAAATTAGTATTAATACGACATTTTCAATACATTATTGCTACCATTTTCAAATAATTTTATAATTTTTGCAAATTACTTAATTTTTATAACAAATTATATTCATTAAAACAACTAAATGACTATTCTTATCGATTATCGTTATTTAGCTCATCATTGCCATAATGACTGACTTGATTTGGTAGCTCCCATTAGTTTGAAACTAAATGTTTGCGACAAAACATTATATTCATCTCGAGTTAAGTACTGTTGGGAAAAGTCCGCAATTTTGCCTAAATATTAGCCAATTGTTAGTACAGTATAGATGAATCGATAAGACTCGTGAAATAAAGTAATAAATTGATACCATCTTTAACAGTGAATGAGTACAAAATAGTGGATCTATTGGTGGCTTTGGTTTGGAAGGCGTACTGATAGTAAGCACTGTTACTACTCTGCGCGTGACTCCGGAAGCAAATTGTGTCCATTTTGATGGGAACACACATTGTCTCCACATTTGCCTCTTTCTTATGCCCAATATTACCGTTATTTTCACTTTTATTATTTGTTTCAATAATCGTTTCTTTTGTTTGCCACTCGTTTTGAGAGCTCTTTTGGTCCTCTAATGAATAGAAAAAGTCTTAATCACTGAAAGTCAGGAAATCAATAATAAGTTTAAGAGCAGACCATTAGTTTGGTGGACGACACAAATGGGACAACACTGGCCTTGAATTGGTTTGGTTTGGAGACACGAACTCTTGTGGCAACTGATTCTCGAGCACTCTATGCTTCCAGAAGTGCAGACACAGACAACACAATCCATTTGACCGAATGGGCCAATAATTGGGTGCCATTTGGCGCCGTTGGCATAAACTTTTCCGCCTGACTTACAATCATTAGCATTAAGTGTTTGATAAGTTCCCGACGAATCGTCATTAGGGCTATAAATGGTCACTAAATGACCCTCTCTTTTGTCGTAATTGTCTGAATCACTGATTGGTTTGTCTATAAAACAGATAAACATTTATTTGATTCATTCAAAAGCTCCGAATTCTGATTATATGAGAGATAATCAAAAAGGATGTCTATAGACAGCAAACCTCGACAGTTGGCTCTTAATGGACAACAATCTTCATTAAAGCCATTGCTGTTATCACCAACACTGGAACAACTGTCCGCATAGCATGTCTTGAGTCTGCAGAGCACAAGACCCGCCTATAACCCAATTATACAGATATTAAGAAATGGGAAACAATTGATTGATACAAATGACAGGACCTGACAAATGCATTGAACGCATTGGTTGGCAGAAGTCCTGTGAATGCCTGATGTGTTTGAGGCAAAGATCTGATTGTCTGAATAGGTTTTGCCGTTATGTTGGCACGAGTTTGCAGGCAATGGTCTGTCGGTAGTGGGACTGCGATTCAATGTATTGACTTGACTTTTAATATGGATTTCAACTCTTTTTGTTTCATCGGTTTCTGTCAATTAATTCATAAAATACACAATAATTACAAGTTATTGTATATTGTAGTGATTATATTAAAGTTAGATTATATGCTAGGAAATCTTCATATGGTAAAATTGTTATCTACAATTTTTAAATACTATTATTCAAAATAATTTTTATTACCCGTACAGTGTAAATATAAAATGCAAATATTATATTTTCAAGAATTCTATTTTGTGCCTTATTTAATAAAGCTTATTTACAAAACAAAGTATAAATAACTCACTAAAAGAAATTTTTGCACGATATGAATTTCTAACTAAATTATCAAACAAATAATATATAAATTTTTATTATAGAAAGCACTTACTGTTATATTAAATAGTAAAATAACAGACGACTGCTTTATAGAGATAGTTTTGTGAACAAGTGAAATATAGTATCTAATATTACTGTACTTGCATTTTCATTATAAGATTTTAAAATGAACAGTATGATTTCTATGTATTTTGCACAACTCACTAATAACTTAGAGTTGGAATAAAGTCAAGAACTCTCAACACATTTATATTTCAAAAGATTGTGATATTTTATTTATTATAATTTAATATCATATTATTTGCACGAGAATATACTGTACTTGTAAAAACTATTAACTTATATTCATGAATTTTGAATGCTATTTTAGTAAAGGTTATTCAGAATGACAGTTAACCACACCACCTACCTGTGCACTGTTGACAGCATCCTTTTTCCAATTCATTTAAATCAGTGGCCTCTTCACAAAGTTGAATGAGTCCATCACATGGCCTACTCGTGCAGTTAGACTTTCCTCCCTGATCATTCATATTAATTATCGGTAAAAATTAATGTAAGATTAAAAACACATAATATTATTATATTTGCAACAAGTTGATTAGTCCTCATATAATTTATTTTGAATTTAATATTTTTGTGAATCATAATCTCTTTTTTGGATTCTCCTTATAAATGAATGCATCAATTTATTTATAATATGTTATGGTGTTTATCGTATCATTAATAGTAAATCCAATTCTTTAAATAGTGAGCAATGAATTGAGTAAAAGTATTGACAAACTTGAGCGCAAACACAGGCCACACAATAGGACATGTCATGAGTGTCTAGTCTTCTGAACCAACTCTCTCCGAGTGGATATCTGGTGCCAGAGAAGGGACACGACTTAGAGACTGGGGTTTCAATGCTGTCTTCATTGATGTTAGATTTGTCTGCAAATGGGTATAAATAATGATAAGTAGTGTATGTTTTCAATGTCTCACAAGAATTCATTAGTCTTTCTGTTCAATCAATTAAATTCTCTCTCTCTCTCTCTCTCCACATCTTCTCACTTCTCAGTCTCTACAATAGACATCCCATTAAAAGATAAGGGCATAAGAGAGCAAAAGCAAATGCGAACAAAAAACATTTGGGAATATTTTGATCATTAGCTTAACTTCACATATCTCTCAATTAATTGACTTTCAATTAAATAATACAAAACAATTTATAATTTTTTGTTTAGTTGGATATTCATT